>APFE030644782.1:64008-78907 GCA_000404065.3 Pinus taeda | reverse complement strand
TGAATAATAAAATACTTGCTCTTTTTACTCGCTATTCTATGTTCTGGGTATATTGCTTCGCATATTTGGTATTCTGGTATCGTCTTGCAGGTTAAAGAGCATAAAAAAGTCTCATTCTCTTGGGCCTTAAGTTTACAATTGATGCTTTGGAGTTTGTTTTCCATAGTTTTGTCTTATGTTCCTTTTGAATTCCATGAATCTTTGTATTCTGATGAATATATTAACCACACACACACACATATATATGAGAAAACATTTTCATTTTGATTAAAACTCATGCACCTCTTGTTCTAAAATTTCATATACTTATTCAAATTTTTAAACCCTCATTCGAAACCCATACAAAGATAAATTTCATCGTGCCCACACAACAGAAAACCATAAAATTTCCTACCTATCCTTTGCGAACTCCGCTGGAGATAACACTATCACACGCCTCTTTGGAGCGCACCCACACAACCCAAATTCCTAACCCTATGACCTAGCCTATCAAAGATGTGAATACACCATTGTTGAAATTTTCTCTTGATTTGGTGCACCTGTGCAATATATATTCATAGTGATGGAACCTTTATCATTGCAAAGCCCGATAATTCCCATGCTTTGGGTTTCCACCCTTGAGTTGTGCTTGCACACTTTGTGGTCACAACTTAATTCTCTATGAATCCGACCAGTATATAGGTTTTCTGCACTTTCTAGTGCATTTAACACCTCTAGTATCTAATCGACCAACCTTTACTTCTATCCAATGTGCCTGTACCAATCTCGAACACTGTGTTTTAACAGTGAAGCATTGCAACAAAATAGAGGTAGAATAGGGATTTTTCTTGGACTAATTGTGTCCTTTTTGAAGTGAATTATTTTGAGTTTCTAGGCACAAGAGATCTTCAGTGTATCAGTGTGTCATCTTCCACAAAAATCATGCCTCTCATTACAAGGAAAGGACTAGTAAGGGAAGCAATTGAGAGTATCATTGAAGGTGTAGTGAACAATCCAAATTGCAAGGTGTCAATACTAAAGGACAAAATATGTTTCATTGACAAGTCAATAATCTTACCTTGACCAAAAATATTCAAAGAATTCACTAGGAAAGAAATTCCAGAAGCTGAAAAAGGAAAGTGGGTGTACTTTAACATTAATAATTCTAGGTTTCACAGGGCTTGTTGCCACTATCCTATGCTACCTTGTGCAGAGACCATAGAATGGATCCTATAACACATTGACCATAAAAATATGATTATCAGAAGTTCAAAGGGAGAAGTATTGGCTACATTTCAAGATCATGACAGCCATATGCATTATAAGCTCCCCAAGCCTAACGAATACCTCAATTCCAGATGGTATGATCGTTTCAGAGTGTCTACTAAGGAAATCCTCAAATCTTGGTGGCAGGATCCAAGTAAATTTTGTCAAAAGTTTGAAGGTATATACAAAACCAAGATGTTTAGGAAAGTGTACTAGTACAAAAGGGCCATGTGTTGCAAATTATATGAATGTGAAAACACTAAATTCTTTGAATAAAAATGGGTTTTTATGGTGCACCCTTGTGCTACCAAAGGAACTATTTTCAATTGGTTTGATCTTATAGCTATTTTGTTGCAAAAGAAAATAATGTGGCAAAAAGAAAGCAGCCAAAATTCTACATGTATTCATATTTTTTAGATGGTATAGGGTAGAAATGTGAAGTTGGGTTACACTTTAGTGAGAATTAGCCACGCAAAATTTGTGATTGTGCCTTTTTGGCCGAATTATTATTTTTTTGACCAAATTATTCTAATTTTTTTGGCCGAACTATGTTTTTTTCGGTCAAATAATTAAAAATATTTTTCGGCCGAAAAATTGAACATTAAAGTTAACACCAACCTCAAATATCATGCAATGGATTTTTGGCCAGTGGGGTGAAAATCCAGCGATTAGGTATTTCGACCCAAAAAATTATTTGACCGAAAAAATATTTTTGGCTAAAAATCATTTTATATACATGTGGGTTGTGAGTTCATATGAATGTTTGGCTCTTTTTTTTCATTTATGCTATTGAACGTTGCATTGTTTCGACTGTTATTGTTGCGGGCCAGTTGTTGTTGAAAGCGGTTGTTTTCAAGTTTTCGTGGTTGCATTTTCATTCATTTTCATTAATTGTTGTATTTTCATTAATTTTTTTAGTTGTTTTTATAGGTTTGTTGGGTTGTAGTAGTCGTGAGACCATATGGAAGTTTTCGCTTTGTGTTTTTGTTTTCGCTACTGAATGTTTCTGTTGTTTAACATTTCTTGTAGGTCGATTGTTGCTGTTGCAATTTTTGATTTTGTCAAAGGCATTTGTTTTCAAGTTTTTTGGTGTTATAATTGTTGCAGGTTCATTATTTTTTTTTTTGTTTTTGCAGTCTGTTGGGTTGGAGGAGTTCGGCGCTGCACTGCTCGACGTTGGAGGAGTTCATCTCTTCTCTTTCAACCTGGGTATGTGTTTCCTCTTAAACTAACAAAAAATAAACCTTGTAATATAACAATTACAACTATGTTTAGCACTACTCTATCAACCCGGGTCTGTGTTTCCTCTTAAACCCACAGACAAATAAACCTTGTAATCTTATAGGTGAATCAATATTATCACATCAATAATTTTATTTCCCAAACAGATTTATATACGCTACTGAAGTGAACTAGCATGTACAAGCGACTGTGCTTAAAGGAACCAGCATATATGCAAAGAACTTTTGATTTAGACAATTTATCGTGTGTTGAGCTTAAACCAGTATATCAGAGATTTATTAGATAATGTAGTAAAAGCAGAATAAAACATCACACATAAGCAACACACATGAACACCAATATTTAAGGTGGAAAACCCAATGTGGGTAAAAAAACACTTGCTACTGTCGTCGCTGTCTTCTTTTAATAATAAGAAAATTTGTTTACAATCTTGTACTGGTGCAGACTCATACCAGTACGCAAGCTTCTACCTGTAGAAGGTTACAACCTTCTCTCGTTCTCCAGCTTCTACTAGAAGGGAGCAACAACCCCCTAGCTCTTGTACTAGCCAATATGTTTACTGATATGTAGGTGCTAGCCTACAGAAAACTCCACTCTTCCACTAGGGACCACGTTTCATGAATTTTCAAACTGGATACTCCTGGATCACAACACCACAATCTGAAGGCCACGTTTCATCAAATTTTCACACTAGACCCATCAAAGCTTTTAAACTTAAACTGCATTAACCAATATTCAATTAATCTGAAAAATCAGATCACTAACACTAGAACACTGTGCTGAACCCAGAACGCTACATCATCATTCAGAACCGGCTGTAACCTCAAAAATCATGCATTAGAGTGTATATGCTACTTCGCTAAACCCAACCTATGTGTGTACACTATTTCTGTGAATTAAACCTACGTATATCTTCAAAACTACTGCAAACGTAAACTTTTGAATCAAGTCTATACCAACCATCACTATACTGAATTTCTATTGTCAACTTACAAAGCTTTACACAGGTAGGGATAGAGATCACTTCTTCTCACTTATACAGTCAATCAATCAAATGCCAGCCTCCTTATGCATTCAGTTTTACATTCAGTTCTAAGAAGACTTCATTGACAGACAACAGTAAAACAACAGAACTTGATCAGAGAGATCAGTCAGATCTGGAAAGAAACTTTTATTTTGTATACGCTACTTGAAATAACCGAACCTACGTGTACACACTCTTTGGCCGAGACGAACCTACATACAGATCTGTAAATTTTGACTCAGAATTTTGTTGCAATTCCAGACTTCAGGCAAACCCAGATCATGATAGATAACAAATAGAACAAGTGCAAAACATCAGATCTAGTCTCAACCAATATCAGATTATTCAAGAATAAGTCATTTCAAGTCTCATGATTCCTGATCCAATATTGAACTCAAGGTGCACATGAATATTTCAGATCCAATCCAAAACATAACACTACAACATAAAATATACTTCAGATAGAATTATTCCTTAGAATCTTATTGCTTGCTCTCATAGCCTACTAATCTTCTCCTCCTTGTATACTCTTAGGCCTTCCTCAATACCTTGGACCAAAACCACTTAGGACCAATACCTTGGACCAAATACCTAGGGTCAATACCTTGGACCAAATACATTGGACTAAATACCTCAGATCAATACCTTGGATCAAAATACCTTGGACCAAAAACTTGGTTTTCCAACATGTACGCGTTTTTCCACCTGTGAAAGTGTGTGTATACGTTATACGCTTCTTTTGTTCTATTAACCAACGTGTATATGCTACTTGGACAAAGTGAACCAACGTATACCTCTCTTTCTTCATTCTTTGGAGTCTAATATGTAATCCTTTGCTATTGACCTGCTGCACTGTGAACTGTCATCTAAGTGAGTTTCCATCAAGGACAACACTTGTATCATAATGCGAACAATTTCCCCCTTTGGAGTTGATGGCAAAAACAACACCAAGACACTCTCCCCCTTTGACATCAAGGGAAAAGGGCGGACAACAACAACACCATGACACTCTCTCCCTTTAACATACATTATGTTGTCCATGCTCCCCTTGAGTACATGCTAAATTATTTGATTGAGCTCCCATTTGTACATGCTAAGATGCACTGAAATAGTCCATGCTCCCCCCTGAGCACATGCAGAGTCTACAAAAATATTCTTCAAAAGAATAACATGACTCTATAACTCAACTATGTGAGTATGACCTTCCTATCACCAATGACTCATACATACATCCATCTCCCAATCAAGTGGGGATATACCAAATTTGACTCATCCACCCAACCAAGTGGGGATATACCAATTGTTTATACATGACAAAAATAATAAATATTACATCATCCATCCCATGCAAACTGGGGATACAAATTACATCATTTGTCCAATATGACACATTCAAAAGTATGAGAAGACATATCACACCCCAGACATTTAGATGACTTAAGCAACAAATAGTATAAATATTTGAAGCCATAGCTAGACTCAGCAACCATAATGCCATCAATGCAGAATGCGTGTGAAGGCTAATGCTCCCCCTGAACCTGTGCTACCTGTGCATTGTTAACAAGTCAAAGATCAAGGAATCTTTGTCAGTCAGATAAAAATTAATCAACAAAGCATATCGATATGCTGTAATCATCAACATCAGACAGAGCACCCATATCAAAGCCTGCCCCACTTTTTTTCTTGTCTAAAAAACGTATACACTCCTTGACCCACAGAAACCAACATGTGAACGCGACTATACTTCATGAAACACGCGTATAATAACCTTTCTCTGAAAAAAAATTGGATTTAACAACAGGATGATGCAGCAACTAATCCCAACTTTTGTTTGAGATATTCAAATGTTTCTCTGGGCAGTGGTTTAGTGAATATATCAACAACCTCTTCTTTGGAGGGAACATACTCCAATTTGACCTTTTGTTCAAGCACCTGTTCACGTAGAAAATGGTAATTGATGGGTATGTGCTTGGTCTTGGAGTGCATGACTGGATTCTTTGAAATACTGATGGCACTTGTATTATCACATAGTATGGAGATAGCTGGAGTACATGTGATCTGAATGTCTTACAAATTTTGCATCATCCAAAGTAGTTTTGTGCAACAAGATGCAGCAGCCACATATCTGCTTCGGCTGTAGATAAAGCAATTGAACTTTGTTTCTTGCTGAACCAAGACACTAACCTCGAACCCATATAGAATGCACCACCACTAGTGCTTTTTCTATCATCAACACTTCCTGCCCAATCTGCATCTGTATATGCATGAAGAGTAAGATCTGCATCTCTGGGATACCATAAACCAAAGTCCTGAGTTCCTTGAAGATATTTGAAAATTCTTTTGATTGCCTGAAGGTGTGATTCCTTTGGATTTGCTTGGAATCTTCCAGCTATTCCTACTGCATGCATGATGTCAGGTCGGTTACTTGTTAGATAAAGCATACTGCCAATCAAGGATATGTAAGTTGGTTGATGTACTGCTGCTGATTCATCATTTGAGCTGAGACTTATCTTGTTACCATTGGGGTACATAGAGGTTTAGAATCTTCCATTCTGTACCTTTTCAAGATCTATTTGATATATTTGGTTTGTGACAGAAAAATACCATCTTTAGTTTGTTGAACTTGTAGACCAAGAAAATAGGTAAGTTCACCAAGCAAGGAAATTTCAAATTCTTGCTCCATTACTAAAGAAAAATTTTGACTCATGGATTCTTCATTGCTACGAAAAATGATATCATCAACATAAACAATAATAATTAGCAATTTATCAGTTTCAATCTTTGCATATAGATTTCTATCTGCAGAACCTTTTGTAAAACCTTGTTGGTGTAGATATTTGTCAAGGCAGTAATACCAGGCTCTTAGAGCTTGTTTCAGACCATAGAGAGCCTTTTAGGGTCTGCATACAAGTTTTGCATCATTTCCAAGAATGAATCCTTCTAGTTGTTCAATATAAACTTATTCTTTTAAATCTCCATTAAGAAGGCTGATTTTACATCCATTTGGTATACTTTGAATTTCTGAAAGCTAGAAAGAGCAAGCAACATCCTTATGGCTTCAAGTATGGTAATAGGTGCAAAAGTTTCTTCAAAATCTATACCTTCTTGTTGAGCATACCCTTTACAAACAAGTCTAGCCTTGTTTCTAATGACTTCTCCATTTTCATTCAGCTTGTTTTTTAATATCCATTTAGTTCCTATAATATATTTGTCATGATGTCTAGGAACTAATTCCCAAGTATTATTTTTTTCAATTTTCTCAAGCTCTTCATCCATGGCCTTGACCCAACATTCATCTTTTCATGCTTCATTTACATTTTGAGGTTCGATGGAGGATAGTAATGCTAGATATCTTGAGGTCCCTATAATAATTCTTCTTGTCTGTACACCTACCTCTTTTTCCCCTAAAATTTGAGATTCTGAATGTTTTTTCTGAACATACTTGGATGGATTCTTTTCTTCTACCATTATCTCTTCTTTTTGTGCTTCATTGGTTTCTTCTTCAATATCATTTTGATTTGATGTGGAAAATAATCCCCATCTTCTTCATTGTCATAGTCTTCTATTGATTTTACCTGTTTTGGATTTTTGCATGCTTCATCAACTACAACATCAATGCTTTCAATAATTTTCCCAAGTCTTTTATTATAACATTTATATCCTTTACTTCTGGAATAATAACCAAGAAGAATACCTTCATCTTCTCTGGGTTCAAACTTACCAAGTTTTTTATCAGTCCTTTTGATAAAACATTTGCTTCCAAAAACTTTGAAGTATTTTACAGTAGGAGTCTTACCATACCAAAGTTCATGTGGAGTTTGAGTGCTATTTACTCGAACATTTGCTTTGTTGAGAATAGTCACGGCAGTGAATGCAGCTTCACCCCAGAAGGTTGCAGGAGTTCCAAATTCGTCTAGCATAGCTCGAGCCATTTTTTGAACTGTTTTGTTCATTATTTCTACCACACCATTTTGCTGAGGAGTCTTTGCGATGGGGAATTGCCTTTTTATTCCATGTTGTTCACAAAAGTCCAAGAATTCATCCAATGTAAATTCCCCTCCTTGATCAGATCTGAGGCATTTGATTTTTTTATCTGATTCATTTTCAACCAAAGCTTTGAAGGCTTGGAACTTTTCAAATGCTTCATCTTTATGCTTTAGAAGACCTATCTAACACATTCTGGAAAAATCATCAATGAACAAAATAAAGTATTGTTCTCTATGAGGTGATTTTTTCCTTGATGGTCCACATAAATCAGTATGGACAAGTTCAAGAGGCTTACTAGTTGACCCTTCTTTTTCCATGAATTGAACTCTAGTTTGCTTACCGATTTGACATGGTTTTCATATTTTATTTTCTGGGATGCTGATATCTGGAAGATCACGAGCAGCCTTGATTCTGCATACTTTTCTTATTTGAGAAAAGCTTAGATGTCTCAATCTTCTATGCCACATCCAATTTTCATCATTTTTCCTTAGATAGCACTGTTGTTGTCCTCCATTGAGTATGTATAAGTCTTTTGGAGTTTTTTTACCTTTGATCATGGTCTCTCCTGTATCAAGCTCACGAAAAACACATCTGTTTGATCGAAACACCACTTCATTTCCTTGATCACACATTTGACTGACACTCAACAGGTTATGCTTTAAACTGTCTACATACATAACATTTCCAACTTTAACCTTTTATTTCAAGAAAATAGAGCCTTTACCTTTTATGACAGCACGAGTGTCATTTCCAAATGAGACATTCTTTTCCTTTTCTAAGGAATTATATGAGTGAAGTTTTTCTTTGTCACATGTCATGTGTTTTGAGCATCCACTGTCGATGTACCACTGATTTTTTTGTCCTTCTGCATACGAGGATATACCACATCTTTCTGTTTGAGATTCTTTCCTTCTCCATATCTTGGGATTTAATGGCATTTGCTCCCTTTGAGATGTTTGCCGAAATTTGCTCTTGCATTCAGATTCTTCATGACCAAAGTTGTTACAGATTGAGCATTCTATTTCATTTTCAAGAGGAGAAAAGTTATTATAGGAACTTCTCTTGATCCCTGTTACATTCCTTTGTTTTCGTGCTTCTCTAGTCATGATTGTTTTGTAAGCAACGCATTGAGCAACTTTGTGCCCAAAATTATGACATGAAAAACACTACCCATTAAAGAAGTTCCTATGACTATTGAATCTATTAACCTAGTTATTGTAGTTTCTATTGATATTCATCTTTGGAGCAGATTGAGTATGATTTTCCTGAGGTTGGTTGTAGCTTCTATTCATCCTTGGAGTAAATTGAGTATGATTTACCTGGTGATCTGCTTTATGCATTTGCTGACGATTGTCATACTATTCACTGGTCTTTGCTGCATCAAGATAGCTTTTGGTGGAGGTTGACGACTTTTGTGATTGAGGTGCTTCTTCAGTATATCCAATACTTGTCTTTATCATAGGAGAACGCTGGACTTTGATAATTTCATTTAAAGTTTCAGATCCTTTAGCAAATCTACGATTGAGAGATTTCATTTTCTCAAGATTCTTTCTTAGACCCAAAATTTCACATTCTAGTTTTTCATTGTGTTTTTCCTTTTCAGCAAGTTGGTATGTCAAGGTATCTATAATCATATTCTTTTCTTCTAAACAAATTTTGAGTTTAGATATTTCTTCATGAAGGTCTTCCTCTTCTAAAGCATCCCCAAAATTATCATCATCATAAGCCATGAGAAGTCTATAATCATCATTTTTAGATAAACCATCACTATCCTCTTCTAAACTATCCCAAAAATCATTGCTATAATAAGCCATGAGAAGTCTGTAATCTTGTTCAGTTTCATCTTCATCACTATTAGATAAACCATCGCTATCTTCACGAGTATAGTAACTCCTTTTATTCACAACTTGTTTTCTATTCACTTTTGCATTTTCCTTTTTTTTTTCATATTTATCTTTATGAGGACATCTAGTAGCATAATGACCGACTCTACCACAAGCAAAGAATTTGAAGGGTAGCTTACCTCTAAGCCTTCCAGAACCCCGTTGAAGCCGCTTGACAAATTTTACCCCATCTTCTTCTTTTGAAATATGTCCTGATTCATTTTGTTCTTCCTTTCCTTTTGTTGAAGCTTTAAATGTGGCTTCTCTCATATCTGATGGTCCTCCTTTTCTCATCTCAAAGGCAGTTAAGATTCCATGAAGTTGTGTCATAGTGATATTCTGCAAACCCTGTTTTTCTTCTATGGCAGAAACTTTGGATTCAAATTTAGCAGACAAGGATCTCAAAACTTTCTCAATAAAGGTAACTTCCTTTATTTCTTCACCCAGCTTCTTCATACAATTAACAACCCCATCTATATGTAGGAATTAACTAGCTATACTTTCATCTCTATGCAACTTAAGAGTTTCATATTGAATTTTGAGAGTTTGAAGCTTAGCACGTTTTACCTAAGAGTCTCCTTCGTAGCTCAGAACGACTTTGTCCCATATTTCTTTGGCTGATTTGAGCTACATGACTTTGACAAACTCTGGTTGTGACAGACTTCCCAATAAAGTATTGACAACTTTGGCATTGGTTTCATATTGCTTTTTACTTGCCGCACCTGTAGGAATTGTTGTTGGAAATGTATATCCTCCTTCCACAATTTCCCAAACATCCATTCCAAGCGATTGCAAATAGACTGTGGTTCTTATTTTCCAATAAACAAAGTTGCTCCCATCGAAGATTGGTGGTCTGATGGATCCCATGCTTTCTTGATTATTCATGTTGATGGATCTCCCTTCAAGCAATCAAGCTTCTTCTAAAGGACCTGCTCTGATACCAATTGTTGGAAATAATATTAAGAGGGGGGTGAATAAGTATTATCAAATCAATAATTTTATTTCCCAAATAAATTTATATATGCTACTGAAGTGAACTAGCGTGTACAAGCAATTGTGCTTAAAGAAACTAGCTTATATGCAGAGAACTTGTGATTTAGACAATTTATCATGTGTTGAGCTTAAACCAGTATATCAGAGATTTATTAGACAGTGCAGTAAAAGAAGAATAAAGCATCACACATAAGAAACGCACATGAACACCAAGATTTAAGGTGGAAACCCATTGTGGGTAAAAACCACATGCTATTGTCATCTCTGTCTTCTTTTAATAATAAGAAAATATGTTTACAAACTTGTATTGGTGCAAACTCGTACCAGTACGCAGGCTTCTCCCTGCAGAAGGTTACAGCCTTCTCTTATTCTCCAGCTTCTACTAGAAGGGAGCTACAACCCCCTAGCTCTTGTACTAGACAATATGTTTAGTAGTACGTAGTTTCCAGCCTACAGAAAACTCCACTCTTACACCAGGGACCACATTTCATGAATTTTGAAACTGGATACTCCTAGATCACAACACTACAATCTGAAGGCCACGTTTCATCAAATTTTCACACTAGACCCATCAAAGCTTTTAAACTTAAACTGCATCAACCAATATTCAGTTAATCTGAACAATCAGATCACTGACACTAGAACATTGTGCTGAACCCAGAACCCTACATCATCATTCAGAACCAGCTGTAACCTCAAAAATCATGCATTAGATTGTATATGCTACTTGGTTGAACCCAACCTGCGTGTGTACGCTACTTCCGTGAATTAAACCTGCATATATCTTCAAACTACTGCAAACATAAACTTTTGAATCAAGTCTGTACCAACCATCACTATACTGAATATCTACTGTCAACTTACAGAGCTTTACATAGGTAGGGACAAAGATCACTTCTTCTCACTTATAATATCAATCAATCAAATGCCAGCCTCCTTATGCATTCAGTTTTACATTCAGATCTAAGAAGACTTCATTGACAGATAGTATTAAAACAACAGAATTTGATCAGCTAGATCAGTTAGATTTGAAAAGAAACTTTTCTTTTGTATACACTACTTGAAAGAACCAAACCTGCATATAGATCTGTAAATTTTGACTCAAAATTTTGCTGCAATTCCAGACTTCAGACAAACCCAAATCATTATATATAACAAATAGAACAAGTGCAAAACATGAGATCTAGTCTCAACCAATATTAGATCATTCAAGAATAAATCATTTCAAGTCTCATGATTCCTGATCCAATATTGAACTCAAGGTGCACATGAATATTTCAGATCCAGTCCCAAACATAACCCTGCAACATAAAATATACTTCAGATAGAAGCATTCCTTAGAATCTTATTGCTTGCTCTCATAGCCTACTGATCTTCTCCTCCTTATATACTCTTAGGCCTTGCTCAATACCTTGGACCAAAACCACTTAGGACCAATACCTTGGACCAAATACCTAAGGTCAATACCTTGGACCAAGTACCTTAGATCAATACCTTGTATCAAAATACCTTGGACCAAATACCTTGGACCAAAAACTTGGTTTTCCAACATGTACACGCTTTTCCTACTGTGAAAGTGAGTATATACGTTATACACTTATTTTGTTCTATTAATCCATGTGTATACGTTACTTGGACAAAGTGAACCAGCGTATACCTCTCTTTCTTCATTCTGTGGAGTCTGATTTGTAATCCTTTTTTGTTGACCTGCTGCACTGTGATGTTGGCATTATGTTTCTGGTATGATTATATGTTGTACTTGATGGCAACACCCATGGCATGGATCTCAATTTGATGAAAATAAAGAAGTACGCAGGAGAACAGTTCAGGAGGTGCGTACCCGCAGGTACGCCGTGCTGGGACCGCGTCCGGTTACGCAGATTATCCATTCATGAGGTGCGTACCCCCAGTGCACTCACTTCAAGGCAGTAAAGCGTGCACGTGGGGTTCCTTATGTTTTACCCTTGGTATTTAGCCGACGGTATTGTGTTATCATGGTTTTGGCCCGTGGTATTGTTTTATTTTATTATTATTATTGAGCCCCATGATCCTTGATTTTAGGAAGAGCTTGCCTATATAAAGCAAAGGAGATCTTTTGGCTTAGTATGCTTTTGGGTTGAATATCTTAAGATCTGATCCATTGGGTTCTCGATTTAAGAGCTTGATCTATGAAAGAGAAATTGGAAGCGAATCTGTGAAGGGTGATCTCTCGAGCGCAAGTTCAGATCTGAACATTTGACTGTATTTCAGCCCTAATCAGAGGTATGCAGAGGTGACAAAGGAGCAGTGCATGGGTACGCAGAGGTGACAAGGAAGCAGTGCGTGTGTACGCAGAAGCGACGAAGGGTCAGTGCGTGGGTACGCAGAGGCAACGAGGGAGAAGTGCGTGGGTACACAGAGCGACAGTGGTTCAGGTGCGTGCCTACTGTGTCAGTACGCGGCGCGACTGTTCTCCTGGGTGCATGCCTACTGGCCAGTACGCAGCGCGATAGTAATTTTGGGTGTGTACTGTACGCAGATCAGTAAAAGGAGCAGTGCGTGGTCACGCAGCACAGCAGAAGGAGCTCTGCGGGTGTACGTAGAGAAGCAGAGTGTGAAGTGCGTAGTGACGCAGGCCTGAAGAAGAAGAACTGCGTATCTGTTTTAAGACCTTCTGTTGGCTGAATTTTTCTGTTAATAAAGTTTTCTGTGTTCAGTTCTGTTATTGTTGATCTGGTTATTTCAGTTGACTGTAATTTATCTGTACTTGATGATCATTTGATGTATATGGATCCAGTTTGAAAATTTATGAAAAGTGGTCCTTGAAAAGAAGTGGGGGGTTGTAGCTCCCTTCAAGGAGAGACTGGAAAACGAGAGAGAGTTGTAGCTCTCTGCAGGTTGCAGCCTGCGTACTGGTAAAGGACTGCACCAGTACAAGACCATTGTAAAAGGAGTTTCTAATTTGAAGAAGATAGAGACATATTGCAGCAGGTGGTTTTCACCCACATTGGGTTTCCACCTTATATCTGGTGTTCTTTGATGTGACTGTCTGCTTTTCTTGTTCATACTCATTATTTATGGTGTTGATATGTAAAAATAATTCAAAGTGTAAATAAAGAAGATTTGGTACAAGAACTAGATAATACTGATTCACCCCCCTCTCTCAGTATTATTTTCAACATGTGAACTGTCATCTAAGTGAGTTGCCATCAAGGACAAAACCTGTATCATAATGCCAACAAAGCATACATGTAAATCCCAAATCCACTTAGTTTATTTGATTTTTTTCACTTATCTAGACACTCCCACTCAACAAAATATTGCGTTGATCCTTATTTCTCCCTAAAAGTTTCCCTGGGATTCACGCTTTTAAATCAGTGTTCTTCTCGTAACCTTCACTTTCTATTAATGTTGATTGCAACCTTTACTTTCTATTTCATCACAACTGAGCTTATTGGTATATGTATGTGTAGATTCCAAAGTAAATTTGGATGGATCTCAATTTCAATAGTATTAATTTTGGATGCATCTTAGTTTATATAGTATTACTAGTCAACTAGTTGAATAAGGAACTAAAGTGTTCAAATATAAAATATTTGATGACATTGGCCTTGACATATTCAAAAACTCTTTAAAAATATTCTAAAAGAGGGTTCCTCACAATAAAACATGGCCCCCTATATGTATTCTGGAAAGACAATGGAGTATGCCTATATCCGTATTTTATGGGAAATTCCCTTCACCTAAAACTGACAATCCCAATTATTTAAGTAGAATTTCTTGGCAATGCTTTGTCATTTTATTTTATTTTTTATTTTTCATTAATGATACTTGATAATCATGGACAATTTATGAGGAGAATACTCATATTTTCTTCCCATTATCTTAAAGTATGAATTTAATTACATCTCAATGTTTCATTCCATTATTATTCCTTTCATCGATGAACCCAAAAAGCTTTTGGTTTCTACAATCAATGGTCTTTCGTTTGGGTACTTGGTGAAAAAAAATATTTGAATAAAGCTAAACATAAGGAAAGGTTTCATGTTCATGATGCATTTTCTAAAATATTATCACTAGATTATTCAACCATAAGGTTCTTTGCCAAGAAGCTAAACACATCAATGTAGTGTGATTTCTCTGTTTTTTCATAAGGAGATGCAAAATAATTTTTTGTAAGGGGTTTTCTTCTTTTATTTTCTATAATCAAATAAAACACCCGCCTTAAAAAATCCATGGTTGTGTATTAGACTAAAGAGAGATGACAATAGTATAAAACAAAGAGCTTGAACCCCAAGTATATCTTATTATAGTGGCATATTCTTATGTTGTGATGTTGGTGCACTTTTTTGCTTATTTTTGGATCATTTTTGTGGCTTACATATCATACAATAGTTTTATGATGTTTCCATACAAGGGCTAGAAAGAAAAAACCATATTAAAAATTCCATGAAAAAAATCGATACCTATGATATTAATAAAAATAGGGAATTTTAAACTTCTAAATATGTAAAAGAGGTGGTTACAAAAGGACTTTGCTTTTTTT
>APFE030644782.1:33699-63902 GCA_000404065.3 Pinus taeda | reverse complement strand
GACCTCTATGACATTTGAGACACAGCTCATGAGGTCACTTGGGAAGCACTACAAGAAGGGATGATGGAGCAACAGAATGTGTTGGGGGCCATAAGGGCACAGCTGCAGGAACTTCAGGTGTGGCCCTCATAGGAAGGAGTAGTAGCCGCCTACGGAGCCACAAGTACATTAGCAATGACCAACACCATAGTTCTGCTAGACGAAGCGCTCACAGTGAAAGGTGAGGAGGACAGAGCCGCAGTGGGTGGAATCAAGGGACTTGTTCTAAACTTGGTTGCCCTTCTGCAGGATACATTATATCAGCTGCAGGACAGAGTGAAAATAGAACTCCATGCTAGGGAAGGATGCGTAGTACAGATGCTTAGCAAACAGAAAATCAACATTGAGTAGCTCAGTCTACAGCGCGATGAAGTGCTTGCACAGAATCAACAGATGGAGCAAATGGTAGAGGAAGCATGTTGCCGCATTCCAGAGCTAGAAATCACGACATATCTACCAGTTGGAGTACAAATCCACAAATTAGCCAGTGGATTCTGTGAAGCAAAGGAGGAAGAAATGTGGGTACAACTGGACCTCAACCTTTAGATTGTCAAGCTATCATTAAAGGCGCAGTCCTCTACACCCTCGAAAGTTAGGGAACAACACTCTGGTGCTTTTCAAAAAGGGCTGGAAGAAATAAACCAGGCAGTATAGAACTGCACTGCTATGCTGGAAGAATCCTTCATGGTCCTCACTTCATTACAGGAGGACCCCAACATACAGCACCTGGAAACGGAGGTGCGGGAGCTTCAAGTACAGTGTCACAATGTGTGCGCAAGAGTGTAGATAGTTGTCCTAACCCAATGGCTTGTGAAGTTGTAGCAGGCATGGCATTGAAGGAATAGATGGATGCTGCACGGCAGAAAGAGGCAGTCCTTAAAGTGCGCATCCAGCCTTGGATTGATGAGGCCTTCCTCATTACTACAGACATTGAAGGAATTTTCACACAGATGAAGGTGATGCATGCCTTAAGACAAGGATTTTCCCTTGAGAGTGAGACTTCAGCCGAAAGAGTGGAGTAGATTTAGCAGACTGCAAAACAGTACGCTGCGGACCTACGCGCAACACAAGATCGATTGAAAGGGCTCTATGCCAAGATCATCGCACTAGCAGAGTGACTCAAGACGAGTCACGATGATTGTGTTGGGGGCCTGTTGGGCATGGAATCCCCCCACAACAGGTTTTGGGGCTCAAAGCCCAAGTTTTGGTCAAAGGTTTTGTAGGACTCCGCGAATTGTGGGTGCAGAGCGCAAAGTAGAGGATGAGTCATAGGGTTGTCCACCCTAATCTATGTAATGTAATATAAATTCATGTCGGCCTACCCATGGTCCATGGACCATGGGATTGTATAAATAGAGCGAGGCTATAAGTTGTAAAGATAGTTGAGGATAGAGAATAGTGAAGGAATGGTTCAAGCCTAGAGTAGAATTCAAAGTGTCTTGGGTTGTAGTAGTAGGAAGAGGCTCTGTAGGTTAGTGCGTATATGCCTAGTAGAGTCCGCAGCTAAGTGCGCAGACCATGCAGCTGAGTGTGTAGGGCGGTGTCAATTTTGTAAGCAAGATTGAAGATTAATAAAAGAGAAGTTGATTCCTATTCCTGAGTATTTGATGTGTATTATCTTCTTTATGTTTGTATTTACTTATGTATTGCATGCACTGATATGATTGTTGAATATATTGTAATAACCATAAATCTTACACACACAAGAACTAGTTAATTAGCAAGGATCTTGGGTATTGTACGGGTTGCGCCCTGAGTAAGGCTACTTAGACATCGTACCACAGGTCACAAAGGGATTGCAAGTGCGTGTAGCAATAGGTCAGACCGCGGACCTCCAAAATCCCATAAGACATCCCAAGGGTGTGGAAACCTAGTTCTAGCACCCTCCTATACTACTTCGGGTGAGACCTCAGTCCACGCTCCGCAGACTATTGCCAAAAGGTCTAGTAGTATCGGGATTTGCTTGGCTAAATAACCTCTGAACCTGGGTCAGGCCCATACAAGCCAACAAAATGTGTTTTATATGTTGTTAACATTGTCTCCCCTTTGTAGACTACTCTCCCAGACATCAGACAAACCTTTCACATGAAACTTGCTGTCAACTACCGTTGCACTCGTGTGGACTAATCCACTGAGTGTTATACATGTTATCTTCCCTTGTGTTTTTTGACTGCCACATCCATGTCGACTACTCCACCAAAAGTTGTCTATGTCCTATTGTGTTGTGTGTTCCTAGTAGTGTTGGGACTGCTCCTAATCGACCTGGAACTCACTCTCACCCTCTCCCTCGATAGTGAAAGAACTATTGACACAAGTGACACTTACACTTACCAGGCACATGAACCTCACTTCTCAAAGACAAAGAAAACCACTCTCATGTGCTGAAAAGCAAGAGTTGAGGCAAATCCTTAAGATAATGGCAACCGGGCCATTGTACCAGATGGGATTCCCACACCAGACAACATGAGGTCTAGTTGGGACTTCATACTGGGGTAATCTCCTGATGTTCGCATATCTAGCACTGTCAACAGGTCCCTATAATACTATTGTATTCCCTTATTATTATTGACATTGTACCCCTTATTGTTATTTTTTTGCCCATGTTATCCCCATATTGTTATTATTGTGCCCCATAGAAGCCCACTATTGTTATTGTTGTGCCCTTATATTATTATTGTTATGTCGGCTCTAATTATATTGTGACCGCTTAGACTCCTATATATAGAAAGGAGGCCTTGTCATTTGTATCATCCAAGAATTGTTCATTTATGTAATGTAAATGAGGTTTCCCCATCGAAGAGGCTATGTTTTAAGTCGTTGATCTGTCTTTTTCTTCTATTTTGTGAGTTGGTTGCATAACACTTAAAATCAATCTAGAATTTTTTTATTTTTAGGGCTCTTTTCCACCTATTGTAGATCAGGTTGTAGGGCTTTGGAATAGTGAAGTGAGTTAACATTCCAAAGCTACAAACAAACATTAGCATCTTGTAATATGGAGAAAAATCCATTTACTACAATTTTTCTCTAGGAATCTCCCCTTACAAAGGAGTCAAGCACGACATCATATCGGACCTAGTGAAGTGATCAACCCAACTTCATTGGCTATGGTAGAGTGATTTACATGTACTAAAAATAATGTCTAAAGGTACTTGGGAGTCACTCAGAATTAAACCTCAAATTAACCATGTTGAGGACATTTCAAGGGCTTTGTTACTCTGCCCTTGCATGTACGTCCAATTTGTGTGTCTCCCCAGGTTAAATTGTTTTACATGGTAGCCTTAGAGCCTATAATCTTATGACTTTTACCCGAGGTGACGACAGAGGGAAAGTCTATACTATACCTGGAACATATGTTTGGTAGATTCACTAGGACTTTTATCGAGGGTATTATTCATTCAAGATGGCATAAATGAAGTTTACTTGCACCAGATCATGTATGTTAAGAAGGTTGTAAGTGTAACTAGTTCCACCTACTCTATCTATAGCCAATTTTCACTTCCATCTCTGTGATGTTGGGTTTCACCACCAACTAGTGGTTTCATTGTTAAAAGCTTGTTTTCATGGTTTGAATCCTTAGATTTTTTAGTGTGTGTTAATTTTTTGTTTTTACTTTTTAGAGACCTTAGGATTGGATTGTGAATATTGTTTCATTTGTGATAAAAATCTCATCCTGGCTGATTCACCAAGGCAGTCACGTAGAATGCAGGATAAACCACCTTTATATACACCTAGTCAATTGGAAGAGATAAAAACTCAAAGGTCAAAATCAACAGGATTTGGAACCTTAGAAAAACCTTAAATGTCTATAGTTTTACAATTTGAGACAGTAGAAACTGAATCGAATCCAACACAAGAAGTAGAATTAGACTTAGTTCTTTCTAGCCCAGAAATTACCAAAGTAGTTCAAACTGAATCTGTTGGCATTATGAGACAAGTGTTGTCCTTGATTGAAAATCACTCACATGATAAATTATAGTGCAGCAAAGTTATTTTCAAGTTCATGGAATTTTATGCAGAGAAAAGTTTATTTCATGTGGAGAAAAGTTCACGGAATTTTATGCAGAAGAAAAGTTTATTTCATGTGGAGAAAATTTCATGGAATTTTATGCAGAGAAAAGTTTATTTCATGTGGAGAAAATTTCACACACTTTCATGGTTGGTTCATGGTATTAGTCCGATAGTTTTTGATCCTATGGTTTTTGTCCGTGGTATTGCATCCAAAAGTGTTGATCTCACGCACTTTCATGGTTGGTTCATGGTATCAGTCCGACAGTTTTTGATCCTATGGTTTTGGCCCGTGGTATTGGGCCATGTTTTGAGGAAGAGCTTGCCTATATAAAGCAAAGGAGATCATTTGGCTTGGGTATGCTTTTGGGTTGAATATCTTAAGATCTGAAATATTGGGTTATTGTTTCAAAAGCTCGATCTATATGAAAGTGAAGTGGAAAGCGAATCTGTGAAGGGTGATCTCTCGAGCGCTGCAGCTGCGGAAGTGCGGAGGCGCAACAGGAGATGCCACAGAGGCGCCACAGAAGGCGCAGTGTGGAGACGCCACAGAGGCGCCACAGAAGGCGTAGTGCAGAGATGCCACAGAGGCGCCACAGAAGGCGCAGTGCGGAGGCGCCACAGGAGACGCCACAGAAGGCGCAGTGCGGAGATTCCACAGAGGCGCCACAGGAGACGCCACAGAAGGCGCAGTGCGGAGATTCCATAGAGGCGCCACAGAAGGCGCAGTGCGGAGATGCCACAGAGGCGCCACAGAAGGCGCAGTTGTGGAGGTGCGCGACACCACAGAAGGCGCAGTTGCGGAGGTGCACGACGCCACAGAAGGTGAAGTGCGTAGCGACGCAGGCCAGAGGAAAGGAAATTGCATATCTGTCTTAAGATCTTTTGTTGACTGATTTTTTGTTGATAAGGTGTTCTGGGTTTAGTTTACTGTTTTTGTGGATCTAGTTATCCGGGTGACTTACTGGTACTTGATGATCATTTTATGTTTATGGATCCAGTTTGAAAATTTATGAAAATTGGTCCTTGAAAGAAATGAAGTAGGGGGTCGTAGCTCCCTTCCAGGAGAGACTGGAAAACGAGAGAGAGTTGTAGCTCTCTGCAGGTTGCAGCCTACATACTGGTAAAGGACTGCACCAGTACAAGACCATTGTAAAAGGAGTTTCTAATTTGAAAGAAGATAGAGACATATTGCAGCAGGTGGTAATCACCCACATTGGGTTTCCACCTTATATCTAGTGTTCTTTTATGTGATTGTCTGTTTTTCTTGTTCATGCTCATTATTTATGGTGTTGATATGTAAAAATAATTCAAAGTGTAAATAAAGAAGATTTGGTAAAAGAACTAGATAATACTGATTCACCCCCCTCTCTCAGTATTATTTTCAACATGTGAACTGTCATCTAAGTGAGTTGCCATCAAGGACAAAACCTGTATCATAATGCCAACAAAGCATACATGTAAATCCCAAATCCACTTAGTTTATTTGATTTTTTTCACTTATCTAGACACTCCCACTCAACAAAATATTGCGTTGATCCTTATTTCTCCCTAAAAGTTTCCCTGGGATTCACGCTTTTAAATCAGTGTTCTTCTCGTAACCTTCACTTTCTATTAATGTTGATTGCAACCTTTACTTTCTATTTCATCACAACTGAGCTTATTGGTATATGTATGTGTAGATTCCAAAGTAAATTTGGATGGATCTCAATTTCAATAGTATTAATTTTGGATGCATCTTAGTTTATATAGTATTACTAGTCAACTAGTTGAATAAGGAACTAAAGTGTTCAAATATAAAATATTTGATGACATTGGCCTTGACATATTCAAAAACTCTTTAAAAATATTCTAAAAGAGGGTTCCTCACAATAAAACATGGCCCCCTATATGTATTCTGGAAAGACAATGGAGTATGCCTATATCCGTATTTTATGGGAAATTCCCTTCACCTAAAACTGACAATCCCAATTATTTAAGTAGAATTTCTTGGCAATGCTTTGTCATTTTATTTTATTTTTTATTTTTCATTAATGATACTTGATAATCATGGACAATTTATGAGGAGAATACTCATATTTTCTTCCCATTATCTTAAAGTATGAATTTAATTACATCTCAATGTTTCATTCCATTATTATTCCTTTCATCGATGAACCCAAAAAGCTTTTGGTTTCTACAATCAATGGTCTTTCGTTTGGGTACTTGGTGAAAAAAAATATTTGAATAAAGCTAAACATAAGGAAAGGTTTCATGTTCATGATGCATTTTCTAAAATATTATCACTAGATTATTCAACCATAAGGTTCTTTGCCAAGAAGCTAAACACATCAATGTAGTGTGATTTCTCTGTTTTTTCATAAGGAGATGCAAAATAATTTTTTGTAAGGGGTTTTCTTCTTTTATTTTCTATAATCAAATAAAACACCCGCCTTAAAAAATCCATGGTTGTGTATTAGACTAAAGAGAGATGACAATAGTATAAAACAAAGAGCTTGAACCCCAAGTATATCTTATTATAGTGGCATATTCTTATGTTGTGATGTTGGTGCACTTTTTTGCTTATTTTTGGATCATTTTTGTGGCTTACATATCATACAATAGTTTTATGATGTTTCCATACAAGGGCTAGAAAGAAAAAACCATATTAAAAATTCCATGAAAAAAATCGATACCTATGATATTAATAAAAATAGGGAATTTTAAACTTCTAAATATGTAAAAGAGGTGGTTACAAAAGGACTTTGCTTTTTTTGTGGGAGGGGGGGGGGATGGCGGGAGCGGAGTTCAAATTCTAGTGAATTTAGGATGATTGTGGAGGAGCATCCATTAGGTTTCCTTTGTAAATATTAGGTTTCCCTATGATGGATATGGATACCCTACTACTAGCTTCTCCTAAGTACCTATCCTCTTTTATTTGAGGAACGATCCCCATTTTAGATCTCTTGAAGCCTTAATAGTGGTTCTACCTCTTCTAAATATGGTCCTCATAATGGTGGCCCTATGAATGACAATGTTTGACTAGAAAGAAATATTTCATAATCAAATATTTAACTCTATTATGATGGACCCTTACTTGAAAATGATCTCCTCCTTTAAAAAAAAATACTTAAAATATGAACTCATCTTTAAAATATAAAGACTTTAATCAATATGCAAGTGGTCAAATTCCTAAGTAGAGTTTTATAGGGCCAACCTTAAGAAGGATCCAAAATCATTACGTCATTATTCCATTTTCCCCAAAATACTAAGACAAAGGATGATGTTAATCCATAATCATAAGATGGCGGTAACCCCGAGAAACATGATAAAACTTTGAATTTGTCACTATTATGTAACCATTTGAGCTAACCCTCAAATATATATCTAAGAGATATCATGGATTTTCTTTCTTAATTAAAGCTTTTTTTAAAGATGTCTCTGTATCAAATATCATTACCCCTTTATAAAATCTATAACCTTATGTAATAAATATATTATAAATAAAATACATTTCTATAAATGGGATTATTTATTTTTCAATTTCACAATATTCACAATAAAATTCAGTTTGAAAAAAAAAATTATAACACAAATTATTTTTTATCAATTTCCTTTAATTTCATAAAGCATGTAGTTCTTGAGTAAAATATTCAACAAGTATACATTTCCAAATAACTTTTTATAAAACTTGTTCTAAGGCCATTTATGCTTAATTCTAGACTTTTCAATGTTTTAGTTTATGAAGATATGAGTAGTATCTACTAAGATTTGTTTTCTGATATAATTTGTTCAAGAGTATTTCTATAAATGTAATATGCATTTTTTTCTTTGCATATGCTTGATACCATTGGTATCTATTTATAAAGTTTACACTGAACTATTTCCAACTTATTCTTAATTATTCTAGAAAATAAGTGTGTATATACTTAGTGGTTTGCATATATTATTTCATTTAGAACTTGAAGAATCTCTTTCTCTTACTAGAACAATTTTGTTCTCAATTATATTCTAATCCTTACAATTCTTAGTGTTCTCTTACCCCGAATGAAATGTAAAATAATAAGCTTACATATATTATATGTCTAGTTCTACTTAAATGTACCATTCCGTATTATTATTATTTTACATACATTCACTGATTAATATTTAACTTCTTACATGTATCACTATACATATATACATGCACTATTTCTTCTCTTCATATATATTTATATATATTAAGAGAAGAAATAATTGTATATATAGTATATATATAATATATATATATATATATATATAATATATATATATATATAGAGAGAGAGAGAGAGAGAGAGAGAGAGAGAGAGAGAGAGAGAGAGATAAACATTATTTCTCTTATTATTATGTCCAATTCTATTTGTATCCTGCAAACAAAAAATCTTATGTAACTATAGTAACAAATCACTTATTTCTCTTTCATATCCATTGTAAAATCTTGCATTTGTTTAGTATTACAGAAACAAACAATACTAGGATTACTAACAAGATTTCCTAGTTTATGTTTTCTTTCAAATTTCATTTCTAAATTCTCATAACAATACTTGAATAAGGAATTCAATAATCACATTCCTCCTACTCATTCCATTTTTCTTTCAGCAACACGTGAACTATTTAGAATAGTAAAATAAACATAACATTGTTAATTAAGTAATTCCTCTAAATAGATTTTGAGGCAATAATATTGACTTGATGAATGTATCTAGAAAATTAGCAATTGTGTACCTGACTCCTCCCAGCTTTGATATTATCTCCAGCTAGTATCCCCCTGAGCTTAACAAGTCTGCAATTCTCTTCTTGTCTCTTTTCTCTTTCTTCTCTTCAATCTATTCTCTTCTCAAAATGAGACAAAAGCAGGTAGACAAAATATTTTTATCCATCTACCAATCTTTTGGTGGTTAGTAACTACCTCCACCTACCCAATAGATGGCAAGGAGTTACTAGCTCATTAATGAACTTTTGTTTCCCACTCCCAAGGATAACATCATGTCTTTTAGGGAGACAATTAATTGGCCACTTTCCATAATTCTTCAATAAATCTAATCATTATAATTAGATGCCTATGACTTATTAATGGGTGATCAATATTCAACAATAATTTTGTAGTCTCATCGCTTTTAGCCACATGTACTCAAAAAATAAATTTTCATATTTCTTTATTTATAAAATAAAACATATTATTCACATATTTATAATCAGTTATTATCAGTAATAAATTACTGCTGATTGAATTCTACAGCTGTCTTTTAGACTTAAACATTAAAAAAAACATACATATGCACAATTAATTACATAAAAACATCAAGCTTGGGGATATCATAAGAGACATGCAAATACATTTTTTCTTGGGTTGGGGGTTTGTTCTTAGGGTTTTCATATAGCAACCAATTAAAAGGCCTTTCAAGGATAATTAAAAAAAATGAACAAAGTCCTTCCAATAAACACCTAGATTTAGGGTCACTTAATGGGAAATTAGGGTTGAAAAACATGGATAAATGGAAAGCGAGGATCGCATCATCCATTATAAGGAAGGATTAACCGTGCACAATGCTATATTTTACTTTTATGTGATTTATTGATGCAATTTATAATTTATTAGCCACAAACATCCAACACAAATTTAATTTTGTGTAGAATTTTGCCCTAGGAGCCCTAGAAACTAACCTTTGACATCTAGGAGTAAGGTAAAAAGAAGAAATTTAATGAAATTATGGATGATCAACACAAATATAATTAATGCCTTATACTAAATGGGCTTAATGGAGTCTTCTAGGGCTAAGATGATTCCATGAAGAGGCTTTGATGGAGTAAGGAAGCTGACTAGGACATCCACTTTTTAAACCCTAACTATTTTTCTTATGAGGGGAAAAATTAAATATAAAGAATGGACATTCAACGTTTCCTTAAAAGTGTTCAAAATTCACAATATTACATGTGATAATGGAGCAAGATTTGAACATAAATTGATCATTTAGTCGTGGCATAAATAGAAACCCTACTTCATACATACAATATGCAAAATGTCAAAGATAAATAATGAAACTTAGAAAAATCTCCAAAGAATCACTTCTTTCAATCCTAGAAAAACATATCCATGCAATATACCATCTCCACAAGAATTCACACCATATAAAAGACACATCTTGCCCAAGTTGCAAAAAATAGGCTAATTCACATTTTTTTGTAAAGAAGAGTGATCAAATGTGCAATGATGAAATGAAATGAGGGGGAGTCTCTATTTATATGAGAACTAACTCCCTCTTTTTTTTTAAAAATATAAAAATCTCTAATTACAAGTTTATTTTGAGTGTTCCATAAGAGTGATGTTACAATCCAACCTCATAGCTCAAAAACATAACAAAAGATGCCAAAAATTCCCACATGTGGGAGGAAAACCTCCTCCACTATGATGTCATCCTCCAAAAGAGATCTAAATGCCACAAGTGTCAAGTCAGATAATGAGTTATACATACTCCAAAATGTAGCTCCATGTCATCGGTATGCCTCTAAAGTGCCTCCATGTTAAGACATTATCACCAAAATGCCCGATGTCACCCTCTAAAGGGAAATATGGGTGACATGGAGCCACTTTACTCAAACATTGGGGCCAAATAGAGATGTGTGAATGCTCCCTTGTCATCTCAAGGATAACCATCATCATTTGGGCTTTAGAACAAGTAATGTCCATCAAATAGTGTCAAGGCCCACTTGGGGGCGTCTTGAGTCCACTAGGCATGTCATCTATAAATCCAACACAAAGATTCATGGGCTTAGCATTTTAGCATTTGGGAGTATCTCAAAGAATCATGTACCATGTGGGATCATCTAGTAGCCCAACACTTTGCTTTGGATAGGAAGCACTACATCAACAGGGTCATATCTACGCTTTGGAATGTATAAACATTAGAGAAAATTTGAGGTATAAAATGGGCCTCCTAAGTAATATTATAAAATAATAATGGAAATAATAAAGTAAGATTAGATTACATCATCAAATTTTAGAGGGAAAAAAAGAAAAACTACTTTTTCTACTCTTATTTTCAACTTATCTCCCTATAGTTTTACTGAAATTTCGAGTGGGGGCACTCATTGGATGCAAAATTTAATTTTTCGCCCAAGGAGTACCCATGTTTCATACTTCTGATAGACCACGCTACATGAAAAATTAGAAATAAATGAAAAAATGGGATTGCACTAATGTTTTTAATGTATTTCTCATTTTTCATGTAGCAGGGTCCATCAAAAGTATACAACATGGGTACTCCTTGGATGAAGAAATAAATTTTTCATCCAAGGAGTTCTCCTGCTCTAAATTTGAGTTAAACTGCAGGGAGATCAATTGAAAATACAAGTTGAAAAAATGAATTTTTTCTTCTTTTATTTTCTAATCGTTTTACTTTTTTCTTCCAAAAATGTTGAATCATCCCCCATGGTTGACATCATCATATTGAATCCTATTGATTCTTATAAAGTTGATATTGGTTGTATATTTTTGTTTTGAGGCCTATTTTAGGCCTCAAAATTTCTCTATGAAGGCCTCTAGAATGTTGTTGAGAAGGAGGATAATAATGTCTCTAAAGGAATCTAATGCTGTGACAATACCACATGGAAAATATTACTCAAAATCAAGTGAAATCGCCAATAATTAGGGAAAATAACCATAAGATCATCATATTTGAAAATACTTAATGTTGAGGGCACAATAATACTTCACACAAATCTAAACCTCAAATGTTTAACTAGATCAAGTCTCGTAAACAAGTTACATCCTTATGTTAGGGATGGTTAGATGGATAACCCTATTAGGTGTTTCCAACCCCCAAGGGAAAGTGACATGTCCCAAGTTAGCTCATCAATCCATTGTTGTGTGTGAGAATGGTGGTTGTGGAGTGGGAGAAACTTCAGCACAATGTGTCATAGCCATGTGACCAACTAATGGAGGTCCAACATTCAAAATGTATATATGTAAGGAGAGAGCAATAGGATTTTATTCCCCTCTGGTGTACCTTTAAATTCTTTATGATTTTCTTGATTTAGGTGCATAACTCAGGATCCCAAGCTTCAATTTTGATCTTTTTCATTTTTATCCCTTAAGGATGAGTCAATTTATCACTCATCACAGTCGAGACAATATAAGAGTTCCTTTTATAGATGAAGCACTATGTGCTTGAGGAACTAGGATATGGCTAATGTGGGGGGTAGAGCTCATGCCAGGATTTTTCCCACACGGTAATCACATGTCGTAGTTGTTGGGTCATGGAATTATCATCTTTTTCCTACTTATTTTCCTATTTATTTTACTCCTTTTTTACCAACAACACCATATATTATTATTGTAACATTCCATATTCATTTGTCGCTTTCTTAGTCCAATTATACTTATAATTTGACATTATTACTTCTATCTCAGGCTACTTTTTAACATGAAAATAATCTATGGGTTGTTTCGGGTTTGAATGGTCTGTCGAAGCTTGTTGTTACAAGGTTGCATTTCAGTTCCTTTACCGATTTGGATTAAAGGCTCTATGATTTTTTATTGTTACATGGACAATTTGTTTAATCACATGTTACCTTTCCTAATCAGGCCAAATCCAAGAACATATCAAAGTCAAAATAAATAGCTCATTACTCGAAGATATTTGTGGAACATCCATATCATTTGGTTGAGATATTTTGTAACTCTATTTGTAATTAAAGGAAACTATTATAGTTTCGCCCCTTCCATGGAAATCATTGTGTAACTGTTAAGATATCTTTTTTATTTTAAGATCACATTAAAATCAAAATATTCTCATGGTGATCTTATTGTAATTAAGATCTATAAAAGAAAGGATTGTTTTCCCGCGAGGGCTATCTAGCTAGAGGGATTGAAGATCATATAATAGGATTGGAAGAGGGAAGACACCAAAGATTTGTAATGATACTTTTATTAATGAAAAATATCAACTTGGTGGTTCAATAATTTCTTTGAGTAGCCTATGTGCTTTTTAGTGCACCAACCCCTGTTGAGGAGGAAGGGCCCTCCTTAGCAGGGATCACTGGTTAGCTAGGGTAGAATACTTAATTGCGTAAGTTCTTCTTAGTTATGTGATTGTTCTTACTACTACCATTACATTTGATTCTATGTGTAATTTAATTCATTGCAGTTAATTTTGGATGGTGTGATAGCTTAAGTCCTGGACCGGTCCCTCATATTAGTGTGACAGTGAGTTATTTTCTTTGTTGTTATAGTTTGGATAGCACTTTCTTTTATGTGTACAAAATGAATGAGTGATGGTTTTCAGGAGTGTTGTGAGAGTGGTTGAGTAACATAATAGCTTATTCTACAATATTTTCTCACATTGAATTTGTGTGGGGAGTGTAATCGTTTTGATATTTGTTGAGAGTGAGTGTGCAACAAATGTTGATTGAGAGTATTTTATATTAGTCATCATTTTCCTTAGCATGGACTTGCGTGAGAGTCTTGTAAAAATTAAGCCTACCTGGATTGATAATTAAATGTAAGAGTGGATATGTTACTCTGATTTAAAGGAACAATTGCTTTTCCTGCCATTTTTGGTGTCATTACCGGGGAAGGTTGTTAGAGGTGCATGTGTGATTAGCTCCTCATGCATGATTTTAAGGTGTGGTAGATGTGTGCTTGACCCCGAGGTTTTTGGGCAGTAAGATGAGAGGTAAGAACCTACATGTTGCTTTGACATATCGAAGTGAGTTTGGCCTTATTTGGATCAGGGCACATAGGATTGCATTGCATGAGTAGTGAAGAAGAAAAATGCGGTGCCCCCAACCCTACTAATTGTGCAAGAGGAAGAGGAAGTGGAATAAAAAAGAAGAATCAAGATCTAGGAAGAAAAACTTATATACATGAAATAATTTTAAGGGTTGAAGCATAATCTTCCACTGAAGGGAAGGTAATAAAGAAAAAGAGACTAGTTAAAATTGCTCCATGGAAGCTAAAAAAATCTTGATACATTTGTTATAGCTAAGGAGGAGGAATTCAAGGATTATTTAGAAGCGAGCCCTAGGATTTCTATCCCTTCTATAACATCTGGAGGTGGGGATTATATTATGAAGGAAGGTTATGGGGATACACATTTAAATGATCAAGGACTTAATTTTGAAGAACAATTTGTTGGTCATCCTACTTTGGATTTAGGAAGTGCAGTGAAACATCTTATTGTTACAGAGAGTACCAGTGACTCTTTAAGATCATTAAAGCCACATGCGTAGCTAGAAAAAATATCCTTCACCAAGGGAACACCTATAGTAGCTACTCAGAATTTTCCAACAAATACCATGGCAAGAAATTTAGCTACTACATTTGATTTCCGTATTGGGAATCTTCCAAGGTAGGCTCCAATGAAGAATATACCTTTGTCTACACTTCCAAATTTCCAAGGTATGGTATTAGAATACCTTGATATATTCCTATTTGAATTTAATGTCCTTTGTAGAATTTATGACTACACAACCGAGCAACAAAAATTGAAGTTGTTTCCTTGCACATTGAAAGGAGAAGCCCTACGATGGTTGATGGGACTCGGTGGGGGAGCTATCACTACTTGGGATGCAATGAAGAAAGATTTTCTAGAAAAATACCAGGACTATTGTTGGTCTAGGGACTTGAAGGATGAAATATTCATAATTTCCCAAACTCCAGGTGAGAACTTAGAATAATATGTGGAGTGTCTTCAGTATAATGATTTAGATAAGGAGATAGTGAAAACCATTTTGATTAAAAGAATGAGGGAGGACTACCTAAATACATTGAACCTCTTGGGGAAAGGATATATATCTAAGTAACCCCATGATGAAGTATTTAAACTTTACCGAAGGTGTTCCAAAGGATCTGCTAAAAATCAGACCACAACAGATTTTAAAAACAACAAATAAAGGAGAAACTCATGCATAAATCAAAAATTTATTAAAATTCAAAACTAACATTATGAGTTTGATGTCTTCTCAACTTGATACAACACAGGAAAAATAGAAACAGGGAGAAGTTGAGCAAGCATTGGCCATTTTTCTACTCTCAATGCAAGAAAAAATATCCTTTGAGGGAGTATCCACTAAATAGTTGCACCACATGTGAATGAGATCGTTCCATTGATCAATGTCCTTATTTACATGGGTTGAAGGAAATTTACAAGTAAGTAGGAGAAGATGTTGAAGCAACCTACTTTGTTGGGGTCAAGAATCCTTGGAAATATCAAGCACCAGGTATGATGCAATATTCTCTTTCTCCTTTTAATTCTTGGTCTAATATATATAATTTTCAACAAACACCTCAACAATTTGAATATGCAACAATTTCATGGAATAATCCAAACCCTCCTTATGTTAAAAATCCTAAGTCTTGTCCTCAATGGCCTGCTCCTGTATGGCCTCAACCTTGTCAAGGATTTGTTGTCCCAAACCAAATGCCTTTGATGTAATAACTGCTTCAACTTCCTTCCAATGTGCCTATGAGTGCCCCTCCTTTACACCTTATGTTCCCTGCATAACCCAAACATAATCCTAATAATAAGGAAGTACAACAGGTAGAATCTTCAGTTTTTTCTACTTACTGCATTTCACCTGTTGAATGTAATGAAATCCAACTTCACTTGGGTATGATAGTAACCCCACTCCTCCCCATGTTATAGTAAAAAATTAAGAGAAAAATTTGACAGTGGAAGGAGATGAGACTCAAGGTTCTATAGGGAGATAATATGTTGTAACAACTGATGATGTGCAAAGTGTTGAAACTATGGATATGATAGTAAAAACTAGTAGTGCTCCAAAATAGTCAGTGTTTCATCTGTAATAGAAAAAGCCACTGTAACTAGGAATGAGACTTCTTTGAGTCCACCTTATCCGAAAAGATTGAATGAGGCCTAAAATGTGCTCCAAGGTGAGTCTAACTTTTTAACAGAGCTGGAAAATTTGCATGTTCGGATTCTTTTGCTTCAAGCAACTCAAGATGTCCTTATTTATGCTAAGGAAATTAAAAAAAATTGTGATAAAAATTGAGGTAGGAGACCTTGATACCCTCCTACTGTGCACGTTATTGGAAAATTGTCTAACTTAATATTAGGAAATAATGTGCCTACCAAGTTTAAGGGCCCTAGAAACCCCATTGTAACTATAATTATTGGTGGAATGGTTCTTCCTAATATCTTAATTGATTTAGGAGTTGCCATCAATATAATGACTAAGGAAACAAAGGGACTACTTGGGTTAACTAATTTAAGACCAACTCCTACTATTTTATAATTGGTTGATAGGTCTAAGATATGACTAGAAAGGATATTAGAAGATTTCATTATTACATTTTACTCATGGAAATACCTAGTCGATTTCATCGTGCTTCAACTTAAAACATGTTTGGGTGGACATCTCTTTATATTAGGGAGACCATGGTTAGAAAATGTTGATGCTTATATAGGATGTAGATACGGGTGTATGACTATTTCAGATGGATATGCCACCAAGAATCTTGAACTATATCCTCCTGCTAAATGAAATGTTAAAACTAAAAACCATTTGGACATGGAGTTCGAATTGGAAGAAATGGATGCTTGTCTAGTACTCAATATCAGTAAAGCTTTACAATTTAAAATTGAAACTGAGGATGATGTCATCAATAATTTCATTAGTGATATGTTTGTTGTTACACCATGTACATCTCAGCTATGAAATGATGCAATAGATAAATTTGACAAGAATGAGCCTCTTGATGAAATTGTTACACATGATATACCTACTACCTTCAGCCTTGAAAGCGTACCAATAGAAATTGAGCCTGGAAGAACCGTAGTAACATCAATATTAATTTATTTGTTGAACAAAAAGAAGAATTATTGTTGTTATTCAAGAAATATAACGAAGCTTTCACATGGGGCTATAAAGACATGAAAGGAATCCATTAGAGAAATTTTGAGGTCTAAAATGGGGCCCCTAAGGAATATTATAATATAATAGTGGAAATAATAAAATAAGATTAAATTACCTCATCAAGTTTTGGAGGGAAAAAAGGAAAAACTATTTTTTCAACTCGTATTTTCAACTTATCTCCATATGATGTTAATCAAATTTTGAATGGAAGCACTCGTTGGATGTGAAATTTAATTTTGCATCCAAGCAGTACCCATGTTTCATACTTTAAATGGACCTTACTCCATGAAAAAAGTGAAATACATGAAAAAACTTAATTGCAACACATTTTCATGTATTTCACATTTTTCATGTAGTAAGGTCCATCGAAAATATGCAACATGGGTACTCCTTGAATGCAAAATTGAATTATGCAATCCAATGAGTTCTCCCACTTGAAATTTGAGAAAATTCATAGGGAGATGAGTTGAGAATTTGAGTTGAACAAGTAGTTTTTTTAATTTTTTTTTTTTATCATTTACCTTTTTACTCCAAAAATAGTGAATCATCCCCCATGGTTGACATCATCATTTTGAATCATATTAGTTATTATGAAGTTGATTTTTGTTGTACATTGTTGTTTTGAGACCCATTTTTTACCTCGAAATTTCTCTAACACATCCTACACTACGTACACATCATATTGATTTGAAGGAAGGATCCCAACCTATTAGGAAACCTCACTGGAGGATGAATCTAGCTTTGAAGGGCATTGTGAAAGAAGAACTCCAAAGAAATTTAGTTGTAGGTTTCATCTATCCTATCTCAGATAATTAGTGGGTATCTCCATTAGTTTTTGTACCTAAGAAAAATGGGAAGTGGAGAATTTTTGTAGATTACAAGAAGTTGAATAAATCCACTCAAAAGAACCGTTTTCCATTTACCCTTTATTGATCATGTCCTAGATACCTTATCTGGTAAAAAAAACTTTTATTTTCTTGATGGGTTCAATGGTTATAATCACATTCAAATTTCCCTTGAAGGCTAAGATAAAACTACCTTTACTTGCCCTTGAGGTACTTATACTTATAAAGTTTTACCGTTTGGATTATGAAATAATCCAACAACCTTACATAGGGTGGTATTGGCAATTTTTGTTAATATGGTTAATGATTGTCTGGAAATTTTATGGATGGTTTCACACCTTATGTGAGTGATTTTGATAAAGCCTTTGAAAAGTACTTGAGCATTGTATTCAAAACCACCTCTGTCTCAGCATTGAAAATGTCATATGGTGATGACCAATGGTATAGTTCTAGGACATTATCTTCTACTGTAAGTATTCAAGTGGATTCGAAAAATATAGAGGTAGTATTCTGAGTTCCCACTCCTAAAACAAAAAAAAGAGGTATGCAGTTTCCTAGGACAATCAAGGTATTATAGATGATTTATAGAGATTTTTTCTAAAATTGCATTGCCATTATTTTCCCTGCTAGCAAAAGATAAAGACTTTGAGTGGACTAATAAATGTGACAGTGCTTTCGCAGAATTGAAGAAATATGTAACAATAACTCCTGTTTTGAGTGGATCGGACTCGAACCTGTCGTTCTACATTTCTACTTATGCCTATGATACAACCATTGTTGTTGTGCTTGGTCAACAGGAAGGAAATAAACAATATGACATCCATTATATCAATAATAATTTATCTCTTGCAGAGGTAAATTATACTATTACAGAAAAACAATTTCTTGTTATTGTACATCCTATTAATAAATTTAGGCACTATATCATTGGTTACCAAACTTTCTTTTATACTAACCATTCAACTATCAATTTCTTAATGAAAAAACTTGTTACAAATGTTAGGGTTACTAGGTGGTTGTTGTTGCTCCAATAATTTGATATTACTATTATAGATGAGTACTCTGGAAAAGATAATGTTGTTGCGGATTTTCTTTCTAGGTTAACTAATGCTAGTAATGATTTGCCTATTAAGTGTTCTTTTCCAGATGAATATCTATATACAATATCCACTTATTCACCCTAGTATGCAGATATTACTAACTATCTTATTGCAGGGAAGTTGCCTCATCACCTTTCCCCTAGAGAAAAGAAGAAAATTATACAACAAAATGCCAGATATTTTTGGATGAATGGAAATCTCTTTCACACAGGTTTTGATCAGCAAATTAGGAGATGTGTGAGGGAGGATGGAATCCATGAGATCCTCAAGGCCTGTCATGATGGACATTGTAGGAATTTTGCAGATAGGAGGATAGGTCATAAGGTGTTCCAAATGGGCTATTTTTGGCCCACCATATTTCGAGTTACAAGAAGGTATGTTTAGGGTTGTGAAAATTGTCAAAGGATGGGTCGACTAATATAATTAGATGAGATATTATTACAACTCCAACTGGTACTAGAACATTTTGGGAGATGAGAAATATATTTTGTGGGACCAATTAATCCCCCATCTCAACATAAGTTTTACATCCTTACCTATACAAATTATGTGACCAAGTGGGTGGAAGCCAGAGCACTTACAAGGGAAAATGATCATGCAGTTGCAGATTTTTTATTTGAAAAAATATTTGCTCGATATGGAGTGCCTAGAGAAATAGTAACAAATGGAGGAGCACAATTCACTTATCGACTGATACAACATATTTTCAAGAAATATGGAGTCCATCATAAGTTACCTCACCTTATCATCCTCAAGCAAATGGATAGGTGGAGAGTATCAATAAAGTACTTGAATCTATTCTTACAAAAATTGTGGCAGGACAAAGGAAATATTGGGTGGAGATACTTCCTGGGGTATTATGGGCTTACAGGACCACTTAGAGGAATATCGCGTGCTTTTCCCCTTATGAACAAGTTTTTGGTAGGAATCCCATATTCCGCATTGGGTTTGAGATTAAAACATTAAGGACTTCCTTGGAAGTAGACTTAAATTTAACTGTAGCCCAAGAGCATAGGCTGAAAAAACTAATGGATTTGGAGGAAAAACACCTAGATGTTGCATAATGACCTATATCATTCAACAACAGCAAGTTAGGTGGAAGGATAAGTTTATTAAAAAGAATTTGTTTCAAAGGGGTCAATGGGTTTTACTCTATGATTCAAGATTCAAGGGCTTTAAAGGAAAGTTGCAAACCAGGTGGTAAAATTGACCATTACTAATGTCTTTAAAAACAAGAACATAAAATTGACAACAATTGATAATTCTCAAATATAATTTCTAGTGAATGGGCATCGGCTCAAGTTGTATCACAAGCCTACCTCTAAGGATTAATTTGTGGATGTTGTCTCAACTACAAATTCAGGGTTTGAAGTTGTTGGGGTAGAGTTGGATCCTCCTGTGTTGCCAATTACTTAGTTTTTGAAATAAAATAAAAATAATATTAAAAAAATTGAAAAAAAATCAATGGTGAAAACCCCTTTGGGGCGCTATTGGATAATGGTGATGATAAAAAATTAGCTTGTTGGCGATCATCACCCTTGTGTTTCTTTGTAACAACACTCCAATAATTTTCTTTCTCTGGTTATTGTTTTAAGATTTGTTGTCATAGATCCTATTTTGAACTTCCCTAGTTCATATCTAAGTTCATCCTAAAGAATTATTTTTATTTTATTGTTACAATTGAACATATGAACAAGAATAGACAACTTCTTAGTGTTTACACAATACTTATCCATCACTGTATACCAATAAAATTTCATCATTGAATTTGAACTACAAAGTGACTTTCACAACATTCAACTTTACAGTCCCACAACATCATAATGGTAAGCTAAGGACAAGTATGTATCTTTTTTCAATTATTTGTAGATTTGGTACTTAAGAAGCGACATTGTAATAGTACATACACACACCAAGGATGGTTTTTACAATTAGCTGGGGGGAGGAGTGCATAATTAAAACGATGCAATATGATCTCACCCAAACGTATTCATCCAATCAATACACACCTCACCTTGCCATACTACTGCATGATTAGATCGCCCTGGCATCATTACTTTTTATGATTAAACCAATGTAATTGTCGTCGTTAGTACCATATTATTTTATCATTATTACTTTTTCCTTTATTATTTTTGTTTCTACATCTAGAAATCAGTGCAATTGTGTAGAAATCCATTTTGAATTAAAAGTCTTGATTTGGTAATAAGGAGGAATAACCACTGATAATTCTATCACCTTGACATATTCCCCTGAGAAAAGCATACGTGTGTGTTGAAGTAGCTCTATAATAGATTACTAGCAGTTTTGAGTAGGGTGGTAACTGTGAGCAGCTATGGGTAGATCAATGGTCAAACAAGGATTTGACTCCGTTAATGTGTTGTTACAACATCCAGAAGCATTAGAAATTTTCCGAAAGGTTGGATGGCTAAGTTATTTTGAAAAATTATAGGGTTTCAATGAATTGGTATCTTTAGAATTTTCCCAAGGTTAACTAAACAACACTTTGTGGTAAGGGGCTTTAGGATTGTTGTTACAAAAATTATTATCACCAAAGTGACGAGGTTGCCTAGGATAGGAGAATAGTGGTTCTCAGGGAAAGTAACCAATCCTAAATCCAAGGCCATATTTTTACAAGAAGGAGAAAAATTAGGACCCAAGGACAAGGGTTTTGATAGAACCTCTTCCTCACCCTTAGGTTGATGTACCCCTCTTCATCCAAAAATTCATTATTTGCGAGGGACATTTTGGGATTATTTTCAATTATCACTTCCAATCGTTGGCATACCTAAGGATGATGGAGTTGATTATTATACCATACTACTTTTTGAAGCCATTATAGTACATGGAAGAGGTTGTGAAAGGGGTGAAACATCCAAAAAAATTCCCCATCAACCATGCACTTATTAAATTGATCATCATGCATTCACTAAAAAGAAAAGGAATCTTGTGGCATGGTTTAATAATGAGACCATGTGTTGGTGCGAGTGAGGAGCATGAAGAGAGTCTTGAAGCAACACCTAGTGTTGAAACACCACCTAGCGTTGAAACAACACCCACTACTAAAATTGCTACATATTCCAAGAGAAATACATTGTCAACCTCTAAGTGGAGCATGGTTGATACACCTATTAGGACTAGTCGTCAGAACCCTAAAATATGGAGTTCCATCAGAACGACTCCTAGTTCATCTTCACAAGGGAAGAAGGCATAGATAAAAGAACCTGTGGAGGTTTCTAGCGAGTCATCAGAGGAAGATCAAGGTGGCTGCCCGATTGAAGAGGAAGTGTTGGAGGAAGAAACTACTTGAATGACAGTTGTGCCTAAAACTAGAGATGAGGAAGTAAAAACTTCTGAAGGGACCGGGGGAGTCTCAAGAAAGGTAAGGGTGAAAAAAAGGAAATTGAGAAGCCCAATTGGTGGGAGAAACCTTAAGAACAGGGTGCGAGTAGCTATTACATGAGAAGAGGCTCAAGCATCTGAAAAACCTACTGCTACAACTGAGGAGGAATGTGTTGATACAACTAAACTTGATGAGCTTGAGGAACAATAAGACAAAGAAAAGTAAGAGAATTCCACAAAAGAAGCCCCCTACATATAAAATATCTGTTGTTATACCAGAACATGGAGAAGAACCAGAGAAATGAAAGGAGAAAGAAGAATCAATAGGAGAACCAGTAACACAAGAGTAGATAAAAGAACAAGAGGTTGTTACTTCACCACGTAAGACATAAATTGACCCTCTCATTCAAATTGAAAACCTGAGAATGGAAAATGAGGAATTAAAGAAACAACTCCATTTCAAGAAGGAAATTGTATTAGATGTGTTGGCAGAAGATGTATAAATTAGATCACATACAATCATAGAGAAATTTTGTAAGGGCTACCAACAAATTCTCGGTGAAGCCAAAATCATGGAAATTGTTATGTTAAGGGAAATCCTTCCTTCTGACATGCATCTATATATATGATATTATGCCATTTTTACAAATCTATTTTGTGAATTTATTCCCCTCAAATCGCTATCTCTCAATCCTTCTTCAATGCCAATATTATATATGTAATTATGCTATTTTGAGAGATCGAATTGTGAACTTCTTCCAGCCAGTTATGAATTCTATTTGTAATTATGCGATTTCGAGATATCCTTTCTAACGCATGTGTGGGTGTGCACGTGTATATAGTATCAATCATCATCATTGTGTTAGCAGTAGCAGTACGAGTCTTAGGAGTATGAGTATGAGCAGTAGGAGTAATAGAGTCTCGGTATTAGGAGTATCTTGATCCAGTATCTATATCTTGATCCTTATCCTTATCCTTATCAGTATCTGTATCTTTATCTGTATCTTTATTAAGATGAGGTTGTAATGGAGATGAGGTTGGTATGAACAATAGGTAGTTAGGAGGATATGGTCTGAATGAATATATGGTAGGTATATGCTGAGGTAGGTCTGATTAGAAGGTTGGAAGTAATGATGTTGAGTTGGGTCTAATGATGAGATGGTGAGATGGTAGGAAGTACTACATGGTGGTAATGACTACATGGTAGGTGTTAATGAGGATGAGGTAGGTAGATAGAGATAAAGATGTAGCTGGGTCTAGAGATAGACGTTATGATGGGATGCTGGTATGCTAGTATGCTGGGATGTGGGGATGGATGCTGATGGTCTGATGCTGGTCTGCTGGTCTGCTGTGATGAGCTGATGCTGGGCTGTATGCTGGGCTGTATGAAGTTAGTGAATGTAGTGGATGTAGAGGAGATAGGAGAGCTAGGAGTGTTATAACTATGTATAGCTAGATAGAAGTTATGATGGTTCTATAGTGAGAGTAAGATGGGTATGAAGAAGATGCATGGGGTTATAGGGATCTTGTATAGGCAGATGGGTAGTTTTAGTGATGCAGGTAGGTTAGGCATAAAGGTAGGTGAGGTAGGCTAGTAATGATGAATAGCTAATTATTCCCTGGTAATACCTATTGACTCCTCTATTTTTCTCGGTTGTGGGTGGGAGTAAATAGTGTTGCACAACCCCTTTATATTAATCAAATCGGGAATAAATAGTTATTTAAAGATAATAAATAGTTCTTCCTCAATTTCGAAACCTCAATTGAGCCCCTCTTCCTGATGGTGGTTTTCAAAATGGAATAGATTCTTGTCCAGATGCTGACTCGGATTCCTTCCCTGCCCTTGCCTTAGCCGTCGTATACCGGAACCAATCTATTATTGGTCGAAGATGAAAACTTATATAGCGGGCGGGAAAGTGGAGCAGGGTCAATTTTCGGGGCGGTAAGATGGGTGGGAATAAATAGTACTTCGCTGCGCTCAGCTCAGCTGGGTCACTCCGCCAACCCCCCTATAATAAGTCTAAAAGGTTGGGATAATAGACATCCCAATTTTCGATCGATTGTCCGGCTAATGCCTACCGACTCACAAGACAACACTGGATGTATATTATGATAGCGACGGCCTAACCGTATTGTATTACTACGTCTTCCCTCATGATCCGACGTGCAAATGTCTTGGGTGCGTAATGACCTCACTCTATGTCTCTATCAAAGTCATAAACACAGTCCCGCTCACAGTTCCATTTATTGACCCAGATCGAGTTGAAGGGTTGGGGTGGGAATAAATAGGTTGACCAAGTGGTTAGAGATAAAGATGCAGAGCCAATTGATCGAGTCAAAGAACCAGTTTATGTTTATCTGCCAGCATACGTACTAGTTTTTCCCATTGATTCTATCGATTCTGTTGGTTCATCAGCAGTTGTTTATTTCGATCCATCACCAGCAGCAGTAGGCCCAGCACCAGCTTGCCCAGCATCCCTTCTAGCATACCCACTTGTTCCGACTTTTGGTACATAAACGCTTTGTTCCGACTTTTTGCTTGCACGGGTTTGGGTGGGATATATAGGGAATAGCGTGTTCCGGGTTTATGCATATTGGTAGGCTGTTCCAGTTCCAGGTCCATCCTCGCCATTGATCCAGAAGCATCAGTAACGTAGGCAAGGGCATATGTAGCAGTTGGTTCTACAGTTGGTTCTGTCGGTGAAGCAGATGAGTAAGAAGCATCGGGAGAGGGCAGAGTCCAAGGTGCGGGCATCAGAAGCAAAGCCAAGGACTAGGACAGGCTCCCGGCAAAGGCATCCGAGAAAGCATCTAAGTCAGAGGCACCATCCACTGCAAAGGCATAAGTAGAAGAGGTGAGAACAGGGACAAAGACAAAGGTAGGAGCATCTCAGCTAGCAGCTCGCTAAGCATCATTCCTTCCTGTTCGAAAACTACCACCTCGTAATCGATATCTAGAGCCCCTGATATTAGGTAGGGCGACCTTCTAAAAGTGTCTATGAAAAAGTTTCACCAACGCTCATATAATATACGTAATAATAGGACATAGCCCCTCTGGTATTAAGCCCTCCTGGCCCAACCACCCACTTACTTATCTCCTTGGCTTGGCCGGGCTAGTGGCCGAAATGAGATACATCAATACGGTAGCCAACGTTAGCGTGGTCACCATAATATAGTGAGACAGATAGCTCCAGAGACGGGGGGCTTTGGAATGGGTTATTTGAGCCTAAAGGATTTAGCTAGCGTACAGTAAGTACTCGGAAGGTACACTTGACTGGACGGGGGACTGGGTGATTTGGAATGGTTAAAGAGGTTAAACCCAAATGGATATATCTCTACTAGGTGAACACGGATATTGGTGTTCTTTTCTTGTTGGAATTGGAAACAGCAACCATCCCATTCATAGTCGGAATCAAGCCCAAGTGAATTCGTGCCAATCCCCACCCCTTGCGTTAGCAAGATGACCGGGAATATGTTTGGAGATTCGGATAAGGTGGACAGGTATTTAGGAAAAACGAAAGGTAAGGGGCGTAGCGGTAAGAAGGAAGGGGTTTGATAAAGCTATCAATGCCATGCCATCTGGGGTCTATAGCTATACCAACGCATTCATTCGGTAAGCGGTCTAGGTAGAACGGGTCTAGTTATTCAGGTGGTCTCATTGGCAGGAAATAGGTCACCATAAAGAGGAGGTCGCCGATAAGGAAGGAGGTGGTCATTGGCAAAAGGTCTCTGATAGCTGGTACTCAATAGCCCGGTGTCAATCCAAGTGTTGATGCTCTCAATGCTTAGCTTTCTTTCTACTTGAGATATACCGTACCCATGTTCTCTAACCTCAACCACCTCACTTACGCCTACGGAACACAAGGTTCATACATCGATTGGATTGTAGGGATGAATACACGATCTTACTTACGATGCACCTGTCGAAGATAGATAGGATCATGTGACAGACAATGGGGAGTCTCCCTCAGTATGGGAAGGGAGGTAGATAATTCTTGATAGTAATTGAGTGATATATACTCAAGGTCTTCCGAGAGGAGCGCACAAAAGGATGGAGGCCAACATACAACTGCCATCTACAGGTGGGGTGGCTTGGGGTGGGACTACGGACGAATCAATACAAAAGACCCAGTGTGTGATTCAGGTGCACAGATACCAATTGGAGTCTTACACAGATTATGATTAAGAAGATTGGCTAGACGGGAAGGGGACGGAAGTTAAGGAAGAACTAGTGTGAGGTGGTGCTTAGCTTATTGTGTTTGTATATTCACGTATCTAATGCTATCATTGCTTCATGCAATGAGCGGAAGTTATGTTGCCGTTCATTGGAACCAACAGAATAATCTACTGAATCAACGGAATGAACTAGAAGGTGTGCTGCTAGGTAGTGATCCGTATCTGCGCTTACCCATAATGCACCACCTACCCCGACTAGGTATGGTTCTGCTACTGTACACTATGGCTAGATATAAATTGAATGTTAAAATGAGATATCTTTATAGGCGATATTATGGTACGATCAATTATGAGAGCCTAAAGCGTAATTACGTAGATAATATCCAGAGATACTAAGTGACTTATTGGGTGGGGGGAATATGCCTGGTTGGGATACTATGGCGGGGATGGGAAGGGCCTGAAATGAGAAGGGTCTGGAATTGGTTTGACTTTCCTGGTGTACACTTCGCGACATAAGTCATAGTAGATCGCATCATGCATGTTTGCTTCATCATGCATCGATTTTGCCATCTCTCATCTGTTGGTAACTTGGGGTACTTTTCTGCTTGGCCAATGACGAGGAATTGTTCTTCATCTGGTGCCAACTTGGACATCTCTCTTGTCTGTTGGAAACTTGGGGGGACATTTATCCTCTCGGCCAGTGTGGGTGATGTGGGCCTTCTCACTCAGTTCTGTTGAACGGGGGACTTCTCTTTCGTTCGGTGGATCAACAGGATTCAGAGCAGCATTGGCGGCATTCATAGGAGCATTCGCAGGCCTGAGTTGATTGATCGAGTAAACCAATAAGCAGAGGCTAGAAGGAGCATTCATAGAAGCATTCATAGGTAGGCCTTCGTTAATTGTTACGAAGATTCAGAGGATGGAGCATTCATAGGCTGGAGTTGATTGATTTCTAAATAATCCCTCACCATATGAATATGAGTGACCCCTAAATAATATGGGCCTTTGAGGGGCTAATTTGATATTGGAGAGGGGCCTACCGCCACTTATTTTGTTTTTTGAGGGGCAGAAAAAGGCGTATTACATATCTACAATATTATGTACGATCGATGATTCGAGCTACGATACCATTGGGTTTTATTCTCTTTCTAGTTGATCTATTTCTTCCCCAAAAAGAGCATAGCGAAGGGTTGTGATAACCTTATCTTTCAGAGCCTCATCACTCTATTGAGGTGCGGAGCATTTTTGTTACTAATGAGATTATCCACTCATATATTAAGTGATGATTCAAGTGAAATCAACGGCGGCATAAATGTATATGAACATAGTTCCTCAAAAGCTTTCAATATGTGTAGCCTTACCTTACTTACTTATTTGACTTACTCAACTTACTTACTGGGTTCAAATGATAGGGTTAGGATAACCTACCAGCAAGCCATCCCAAGCTAGCTATCCAAGCCAGCGATTCCGTTCATCCCATCCTCATCCTAGCAAGCCCAAGTAAGTCTAAGCAAGCAAGCCATACCAGCCCAGCCCAGCCCGCAGCATCCGGGTTGTCTAGCCATCGAGCAAGCAAGAAGCATGTAAGTAATAGCATCAAACCAGTTTTTTTATTCTCCAAAACGATGGAATGAACACAGAGATAATTGTCTCACGCTAAAGATGGAAGGTAGCCCGAAAGGCCCACTAGAAGAGTGGATAAGCAACTACTAGAAACTTATAGTAATGGATCTTCGTTCATTGATCTCCAGTAACTAAGCCCAATTCTCTAATTCTCTTAACAAAAATGATTCAAGATGCCCTCACCCTCCCTATGGTTGGGGAGCGGTTCGTTCACTCACTCCTCCGATGTAAATTCACCTTATTGGGGGTTTAAAGTGGAAATGAAACGCATTCAAATGCCAAGATAGTAGTAGTAGTAGGGAGGACCAAACTCCATTTAAGCGGATAGAACCTATAAAGTAGAACCTAAAATCCTCTCCTCTGTGGGGCAGGCCGAACCTATAAGAGGAAGACCATCACTTGAACTCTCTTAACAAAATGGATGAAAGATGACCTTAACGTAACCCATCCGTATTTGGGGTTTTAAGTTGCCATAAAATGCATTATTTAGGGTTTTCACACTCATCCTTTACCAGCTCTATTACTTGAAGGAAGAAATACTACCACTTACTGTGAATCCTCTGATAGGCCAATGACCAAGGCGAGGGAGCTCTCTGTATCAGTTGAGCCTGCTTGCGCATCCTAATTGACTTATTGGGTGGGGGGCTCTCAGCTAGCTTTCTTTACCTGCCTCGTAGCGTACCTGCCTCTTGAAAATCTAATCTTCGTTCATACAAGTAAGGCAAGGTATTGATGCTATAGGTCACTGCCTGTCTCTGCTTGTCTCTGCATTACCCGTTCATACAGGTCAGGCAAGGGTATGTATTCTATAGGTCACTATAGTGAGATAGGTACAGAGGTTGGTCATTCATTTCACTGGGCTGTCAATTAGGAGGGAATGAGTCAAAGCAGGGTGTATTATCACCGTTATTATATATGTAATTACGTTTATCTTGCCGAGGTGCACATCTCTATCTCTACCTGCCAAATAAGGGTATTTGGTGCTGGTGGATATGTATCTATAGATGGTGCTGGAGCTGCTGGTTCTACTGAAATTGGAACAACGACAACTAGCTTTGGAACTAGATATGGAACTGTATGATATGGATATGCTCGAGCTAAAGGATCTACTGCTACGGGATATGGCTATGGATCTTTGGCTCAATCAACAGCTTCAGTAACTGCATAATGAACAGATTCAAAAGCTTAATCCACTTACTAAATGGCTTAAACAACCGGATCAACAACTAGAACAATTGGAACTGATAGATCTATGGATGGATCTACTACATCTCAATCACGAAGGTCATAATCAACAGAATAAGCCGCTGCTTCAAGTGCTGCTGGTGGTACTTATGCTGAACCAACAGAAGAACTTGTTGAATTGACAGAAGCTGCGTAGGATGTTGCTGGTTTAATAAGTAGTGCTGCTATTAGTGCTGGACCAATTTCATCTATTTTCTTTTTAGTGAAATGTACCCTTTATAGATCATTTCCCTATCATTTCCAGGTGTTGATATCCACTCGATCCAAGAAGATTCGATCCAGTCGATCCCGGTTTCAATGCACTAGATGTCGGTACTCCATGCCAAGAGGGGATCCACTCAATGTTGGTACTCAATGAAGGTGCAAAGCCGCTTGTCCCTCCAGGGGGCAAGGATTACAACCCCAGCTATAGATAGAAGCATTGGAACAAGCAACCACGAGAATATACTATGATGCTTGCTCGTTTTCCTGCTTTAGCTAAGGACTACTTTCCTTGCACTAGGAAGCGCAAGCCCCTCGGGACCTTCCTTCCCCATTTCACCTTTGATGAGGCGGAACTAACCAATGAGGAGGCTAACTATCCCCTGTTGTCCTGCTGCCTGCCTGTCTGCCTGCCTTTCACCTACCTGCCTTTCCTTGTGTCTTATACCTTCCTTTCACACTCTTGCTGCCTTCCCAATCTTCCTTGTTCCTGGTCCGATATGCCTTTCATGAGGCAACGTTCCTTCATTCATGCCTCATTAGTAAGAAAAGACATATCCTTCATCAATGGCCAGCCTGAACTGGTCCTGCACAATATTGACTAGCTCAGCTTGGGTTCGCCCTTGATAACATTCCCATGCTCGTTCCTTGGGCCCTATGCTTCTTCCTTGGGTTCACCCTTGATAACACATCCTTGGCTCTTGGCTTGGTTCGCTCTTCCTACAATCATGGCTTGGCTCCCGGAGGGGAC
>APFE030644782.1:0-23371 GCA_000404065.3 Pinus taeda | reverse complement strand
ATATATAATTTTTTTGTAGGGTCTGTGTCGATGTTTGTCTAGCAACCCAATCCCATTATATGCAATTTGATAGTTGATTTTTTAATTTTTTTTTGGAATGTGTCAAGTTGTCTTAGGCTCATTTAATATTTAAAAACAATTTAAAAAAATTTACCCTTAGTATCATTTAACATTTAAAAAAAAAATACCCTTGGTATAATATCTCTTTCATTCAGGGGTTTATTTTTTAAGTTTTTTTAGTCATAAAATTTTTCATGCTTGAAATATTTTGAAAACTTGATTTTTTTTGTAATCATAATCTTTGGTTTTAATTGCATGGTTGAAAAATTATCAAGATTTTAATGTTTTTTTAAATCATGATATTTTATCTTTAATGCTATGGTCTTGATATTTTTTTGTAATCATAATCTTTGGTTTAATTGCATGGTTGAAAAATTATCAAAATTTTAATGTTTTTCTAAATCATGATATTTTATCTTTAATGCTATGGTCTTAATTGCATGGATGATATTTTATCTTTAATGCTATGGTCGAAAACAATTACAATTTCAATATTTTTAGAGTCAAGATATTTATCTTTAACAACATGGATGGAAATAGTTGGCATTACTAGGATTCGAGACAGATATTTTATCTTTAACATCATGTCCGAGAATTGTTGGAATTTTACAGTTTTTACAATTTTCCAAAGTCCAGATCTTTTCTCTTTAACTCCATTACTAAAAAAATGTCAAAATTGTAACCCATTTTTTTCAAACTGAGGTCGGCAAGAAGTTGTAAAATGAATGTTGATAAACAAAAACCACATATGACTAAGTTTGAAAACCCCCGAAAACCCCCGAGTAGTTAATACTCACAAAGTAGAGTTTTATCACCAAAGTATTCCAATAACAAATATAAACCAAGAGCCAATTTAAGAGTAAAAGTACCCATAAGAGCTTCCAGATCTATAAAAAGAAAAGAAAGCAAATACAATAGAAAAAATCTATAATCCATTTCGAAAATGTTAAGGAAAGAACTAAAACAAAAGGGTTTTTAAATTTACTTGTGCAGTGGCTTAAACCCTTCACATTTTCTTCCTTGACCGATGTGAGACTAGTAACTCATTATTGGAAAGACCAAGCGAATTTCCTTCAAAGTCACGAGGGTTTATCAGAGGGATTTCCCTATAGAAACCCTGAACACTATCAATGAAATTGTCTACGATGTCTGTAACAAAATGAGTCCATTGTTTGATAAAAATTATAAATAAGATAAATACATCTCTTCAACAAAGAACAACTCTAACAGAATGTGAAAATTTACCAGAATGGTCTCTGAATGTTTGAGAGAAGCATGCCATGGAAATGAAGAAACCCAAGCCTTCAAGAAATACCCTAGGGAAATGGTTAAAGGATTTATTCATGCACCAGAGGATATAAAAAACAATGGACAAACTCTGAGAAAGAACTGAAGTACAGAACATCAAAACCCTAGTGACAACAAAGAAAAATGAGCAATCAAATAACGACATTAATGGATGGGATAGTAGTCATTGTTTCATCACTAAACCCTAATCTCATTAACACCGTCGATCAAATACGAACTTGTAATCTCCGCTGATCTGGTAGGTTGGGAAGACCTTCGTGGTGGTGTTGAAATAGACACGTTCACACGTAGAAGGATCTAAAGAGTAAATACGTACATTACACACATAATACATTATAAACCATAGACAAATTCGATGTCGACAGTGACACTATTTATACCACATTGAAACCACTTGAATAAATTTGACATCATTAATATAGACCTGTCCAATATATAACACAATGCAAAGTGGAAATGTATATATGCCATATGTATTATATTTGATATTACATATTTGATATAATTAATCCTCTTGGTGAATTGAGACAATAGAGAAATATTATAGAGATGTATATGAAGACTTTATATTTCTATAAATGAGTACTTCTAAATAGCAACCAAGTGTGAAATTAAAGAGGGAAGTAATATTTTGTTAGAGAATTCATCAAATGCTTCTCACTAAGATTTATGGTAAAGAAGAGTATTTCTAAATAGAAATCAAGTGTAAAATTAAAGAGGGAAGTAACATACTTTGTTAGAGAATTCATCAAATACTTCTCACCAAGATTCGTGGTAAAGAAGAGTATTTCTAAATAGAAACTAAGTGTGAAATTAAAGAGGGAAGTAAGTATGTTTATAATTCTATAAATGAGTATTTCTAAATAGTAACCATGTGTGAAATTAAAGAGGGAAGTAATATCTTGTTAGAGAATTCATCAAATGCTTCTTACTAAGATTTATGGTAAAGAAGAGTATTTCTAAATAGAAATCAAGTGTGAAATTAAAGAGGTAAGTAACATACTTTGTTAGAGAATTCATCAAATACTTCTCACCAAGATTCGTGGTAAAGAAGAGTATTTTTAAATAGAAACTAAGTGTGAAATTAAAGAGGGAAGTAACATACTTTGTTAAAGCATTCATCAAATACTTCTCACCAAGATTCGTGGTAACATACTTTGTTAGAGAATTCATCAAATACTTCTCACCAAGATTCGTGGTAAAGAAGAGTATTTCTAAATAGAAACTAAGTGTGAAATTAAAGAGGGAAGTAACATATTTTGTTAGAGAATTCAAATACTTCTCACCAAGATTCATGGTAAGGTAAAGAGAAGTGGAAGACAAATGATATATTGGTTTTATAAGTGTTTGGATATTTGTTTTGAGTGGGCTAAAAGGGAGATAAGTAAAGATGGTGTAACCCAGCCCAAATGGCCCACTGTCTCACACGTCCGTAGGTTATGACGTGTTCACAAACGTTGGTTTGTGATATATGTGTGGAGATTTTTCGTGGATATTTTGCTATTGGTTGTTGTTATGAGTTAATGATGTATTAAATGACCACCCTTATGCCTCAGTCCTAGTTCCTGACTCGCTCTTTGTCCCAATCAATTGGTTCTTTGGCTATTCAGGATTGTTCTGCCTCTGGAAATGTCCGGCGAGGGTTTTTGGGGTTGTACCGAGTAACCGTTGTTTTGTTGATTATGGTGATTCCTGGTATGTCTCTGGTAGAGGCTGTACACAAATGCTACTCCGTTCGACTTGGCCGTGAACTTATGGAAAGTTTCGTTTGGTATTTTGGTATTGCTCAGGCTCTGTGGTGTTTATTCGAATTTGTTCCACCTGGAAAGTTCCTAGCTGTTGCGTTCCAACTGTATGTGGGTCTGTGAATGTTCATTCTGTCAGGGGTTTGCTCTCGAATTCTTGTTCTTTTCTACAGCTTAAGTCTGATTATCTAAACTTATATTTTCCGCTACCTTTGGTTTTTACTTCACGAATTTAGTGACTGCTCTGGATACAGGGGTTACTCTGGTGGTCTCTCGTTGGCTCGAACAGATAACGCTATCCGTCCCTGCTTCAACTTATACCACTTCTGTTATTGTTGCTTACCCACGTTGTTCCTTTGGTCTCCAGCTCTGTAACTCGGTGTGTGCCGATGCTGTGGCCTGAACTCAACTCTGCCTGCTCAGGTAATTACAGTACTTCTCTCAGCTTGCATCGTTTTCGTTTACCCAGGTTCTTTTTCTCTCATTACACATATATCTTAGCCTTTGTGGTTATCGGTTACAGGTTGGTGATACGGCTTGAGTACGCAGATTCTCTGGCTCCTATTCCACAGAAACAAAGTTATCGATAGGCCTGATTCCTCAAGTCCTTGGTGTATTATTAAGTCCTGAATGGTCAATGGTCACAATGTACTGTAACTCGTTTGTAGTTGTGGTTGTCTGTAGTTTGTCTTTGCCGTTAGTTACGCTTTTGGTTGTTCACAACGGCCATTGAATAGAAAGGGTATGGTTGACTGTGTGTAAACCCTCGTCAAGGGTTTCGTCCTTAATGCCACTTCGATCACACACTTGGTTTGTTTAACTTATGGGAACAAGAACCCGTGGTGTATATATATATTACGTTGGACAATAAATGATAGAATTTGTTTAGCAATCAATTTTCAATTCTCAATGAAATACGAAGATGTGTAATGGAAATACCTTTGTCTTTGGTCGCCTTCTGTGTGTGGTTGTTTTGCTCTGTACTCCGACTGTTCTTCCCTGTTTTTTCTTCACTATACTGTGTGCGAAAATCTGCCTAGGTTGGAGACAAGTTATGTGTCTACTTTGAAAAAAAAAACAATTGATTTACGTATGCATTCTCAGTTTGTCTTTTATCAAATTGTAAAAAAAAAAACACTACAGGAATGAACAATGAAAAGTATTTGCAAATGGACAATGGTATGAGAGATCTGTATTCGTAATGTTTTTATTTCTTTTATCTGAAATTGTTGAACCCCTTCCCCCTGTTATATTTCGGCTTTTATGCCCTTCTATTTCAGTTGATTGCAGTTAATCAAAATTGCCATAGGATTTAGTTAAAAAAATCTTGTTATCGTTGATAACCACTACTTTGTCTGATATTACAAGATTTATGTAAGCAGTTTGTCGTTTCTCTCCTAATTTAACAAATTATTTCCTAACTATTGTTCAGACTATAGTAATTCTAACTGTCTAACTAACTGTAACTTAACACACCGACGCTGTCGGAAAAACAAATTAAAAAAAAAACTATCTCATGAATACGTAGAAATAAAATAATCCGGATGATCAATAACCTTCAAACTTGGCTGAGACTTCACCTAGTCATGGCAAGCTAGATGCTCCTGCATCAGGCTCCCGGGGTAAAAGGAGATCATGGCTCCAGTCCATGAGCTTCTCGACCGAAGTTCCTGTTTGTGCAATCTGCCTGGCGTCAAGCCACGAACTGTCCTCAATCGGACGGTTCTTCCACTTGACCAGGTACTGCAAGTAGTCTTTCCGCCGAGTTCATCTAACCACCTAAGTTTCGAGGATGCTTTCGATCTCAAGAGGTTGAACATAAGGCATCTGTCTCTTCCAAATTTCTCCATCTTCCTGGGTATTCCATGTGGATTGTCCAGGTCCATCCTCTTTTTCTTCCGTGGGGTCATCCGTGTACAGGAACAGGTCTGCTACATTAAAAATAGGTGAAATTCCTATTTCGTGTGGCAATTGTATCTCGTAGGCATTAGCTGAAAACTTTCGAAGGATTTTACAGGGCCCTATCTTTTTATACTTCAGTTTATTGTATGTACCTTTAGGGAAGTGTTCCTTGCGTAAGTGTGTGAGGACTTCGTCCCCCACTTCAAATTGCACTTCCCTCCTCTTTAAATCTGCACGTTGTTTGTATTTTAAGATGTTGTCCTGTAATTTTGTTTTCACCTGTTCGTGTAAGTCTCTCATTGCGTTAACGAAATCCTCTTCGTCCGCACTTTGTTGTTCCTGTAAGCCAAGATCCCGAAGCTCATGCACTCTGCGAGTGTGCATGCCATACAGGATCTGAAAGGGACTAAAACCTATGTTGTGGTTAGGCGAGTCGTGGTAAGCGAACTCTGCTTGCGCTAGCACCTGGTCCCACATCCGTGAATTTTCCCCGACTAAGCTGCGTAACAGGTTTCCCAAACTCCTGTTCACAACTTCTGTCTGCCCGTCGGTTTGCGGGTGATATGCAGAACTGTAGCTTAGGTATTTTGTCCATTTTCTTCCATAAGGTACGCCAAAAATGTCCAGTGAACTTCACGTCCCTTTCCGAAAGGATAGTTTTGGGCAATCCATGTAACCTGACAATCTCATTGAAAAACAAGTGGGCCACGTGGGTAGCGTCACTAGTTTTTCGGCAAGGTATAAAATGTGCCATTTTCGAGAACCTGTCCACCACTACCATTACTGAATCATATCCTCTCTGTGTCTTTGGCAGACCTAAAACAAAATCCAAACTGACAGAATCCCACGGCGTGCTTGGGACAGGTAACGGTGCATACAGTCATGTGTTCTGGCTGTGCCCCTTCGCCAATTGGCACACTTTACATTTAGTCACAAAACGTTGTACATCTCGTTGCATTTTTGGCCAAAAACAGAAGTGACTAAGTTGTTCGAGGGTCTTATCCATGCCGAAGTGTCCGGCCAAACCTCCACTATGTTTCTCGCGAATAATATTCTCCGTCATTGAACAGTTGGGTATGCACAACTGTCCTCCTTTAAACAGCAACTTTTCCTGTATATTATAGTCCAACCAAGGACTGTTACCCCTTACCAAAGGGTTCTGGCACGCCTCATAGGCTTCTCTAAAATCTGTATCCATCTGGTAAAGGTCCCGTAAGTGCTCAAAACCCAGCACCTGTACAATACTTTCCTACAAGAGTAAAGCCTTTCTACTCAACGCGTCGGCCACCTTATTTCCCTGCCCACTAATGTGCTTCAGTACGAAATTAAAACTCTGTAAATACTCTACCCATTTGGCATGTTTGTGGTTGAGTTTGTGTTGCTGCATTACATATTGTAGTGCAGAATTATCCGAAAACAGCACGAATTCACTCCCCAATAAATAATGCCTCCAGTGTCTTAATGCCTGTACAACAGCATAAAACTCTTTATCATACGATGAGTATTTCTGCCTACTCTCGTTCAGCTTTTCGCTGAAGAATGCCACAGGTTTGTCCTCCTAACTAAGTACAGCCCCGATTGTTGTCCCACTGGCGTCACAACGTACCTGAAACAATTTCTAGAAATCTGGTAACCTTAGGATCGGCCTCTCACTAATCTTTCTCTTCACCAACTGGAAACTTTTCTCCGCTGCTTCTATCCACCGAAAAGGTTGGCTGGCCTTTTTGATGGTATCTAGCATGGGCGCTCAAATTCCGCTGAAGTTCTTAATAAACTTCCTATAAAAACTTTTCAATCCGTGGAAACTACGTACCTCAAATAAATTTTTCGGAGACGACCAATTTACTATCACTGCTACCTTCTCCAGATCCATCTTCAGTTCATTTTCCGCTACCACAAACCCCAAATAAATCAATTCCTTCTGCAGAAAAGTACATTTCTTCAAGTTTATCAGTAGTTTGTTCCGCTGTAATTTCTCCAACACCTTACGCACATGTTGAAGGTGTTCTTCTTTCGTTCTGCTGAAAATAAGGATGTCATCCAAATAAACTATCACAAACTTCCCAATATATTCCTTCAGCATCTCATTCATTAGTCTCATAAATGTGCTTGGCGCATTACTCAGCCCAAATGGCATGACCAGCCATTCATACAACCCCTCATTTGTCTTAAAGGTCGTCTTCCACTCGTCCCCCTCCCGTATCCGAATCTGATGATACCCGCTTTTCAAATCTATTTTGGAGAAATAAGCTGCCCCACTTAAACAGTCCATCATATCATCCATTCGCAGTAACGGAAATCTGTATCGAATGGTGATTTTATTAATGGCTCTTGAGTCGGTGCACATACGCCATTCCCCTCCCTTCTTGGGAGCGAGGACTGTTGGCACAGCACAAGGGCTCAAGCTCTCCCTTATTAAACCTTTGTCCAACAGTTCTTGCACCTGTTTCTTGATTTCTTCATTATCCTTGGGGCTCATTCGGTAGGCTGCTTTATTTGGCAAAGTGGCTCCGGGTATGAAATCGATGTGGTGACTAATGCTCTGCTTGGGGGGCAACTTGTCTGGAAAGTCATCTACAACTATGTTTGCAAACTCTTTTAACATTTTTTGTATCTCTACAGGCAAGTCTGATATTTCAGTATGTAACAGAACTGTCCTTGTTTTCTTGACCACCGCATAACCTATTTCACTGTCCTCTACCTGTTTTAAAAACTGTTTTCCACTCACTAGCAATGCTCTAGTTTCACTTGTCTCAGTTGCTCCTTTCTCTTCTTTGATAGGCACAAGTGTATGCCTAACCCCGTCTTTCTCGAATTTATAACAATTCATCACTCCATCGTGTGTCACCTTCCTATCATATTGCCAAGTTCTGCCCAACAATATGTGACATACATCCATCGGCATGATGTCACAAATAATATTGTCCTTATATCTGCCTATCTGAAACTAAACCTCGCTCTGCTCGTCCACCAGCAATTGGTGGCCCTTTTGCAGCCACGAAACTCTATATGGATTAGGATGCTTTAAGCGTTTCAACTCCAGTTTTTCCACCATTTCTGTGGACACCAAATTGTCGGTACTTCCACTGTTAATTATCAATCTACAACACTTACCTCGTGATTTGCAAATCATCCTGAACAGAGCTTTCCGCTGTGTTTGTTCGGTACTCTCATCGACTTGTTTCAATAGCACCTTATGCAGCACCAAATCTTCTCCTGTCTCTGGGGCATTCTCCGCCTCTTGAGGGAGTGCTGTTGTTTCCTCCAGTTGCGCCACGTACACACCCCGTTGTCCAGCTGGATCTGCTTTTGGACACTCAAACGAGCGGTGCCCCCACTTATGACATCTATAACACTGATAACCAGCCCCTCTTCCTCGGCCATTTCCTCTGTCGCGCTGGGACAATCTGCCACCTCTCATACTGTCCCCTCTATCTTTTGTTCCTGAAGCTTTCGAACTGCTGGCTTCCTCACTACTGCTAACAGTCCGGCCCCTGCCATTGGATTGGCCTTTCCCTTTACTGGCTCCTCGTCCTCTCCGGGCATTCTGCCTTCTGGCAATTTTCTCCTCTGCCTTTATCGCGCTCTGGTATGCCTCGGTATTATTCGGAGACAAAATAATTATTTCATCTAGAATTTCCATTCTCAGCCCATTAACTTACCTGGCTGTCTTTTCTATGGTATCTTCTGTATATCTGGCTCGCAAATTCACTCGATAGAACTCCTTTGTGTACTCCTTTACAATCAATCCTTTTTGTCTCAAATTCTGTACCTTCCTGTGTAATGCAATTTGATAGTCCCTTGGCAGAAATATGCCCTTTAACTTGGCCACCATTCTTGACCAGGTTTTACTCGGCGCTTTACTCAACCTCTTCCTCTCATTCTGGACACTATCCCACCATAGGGCTGCATGTCCCTTCAGCTTCATTGCTACGAATTTGACTCTACGGTCTTCGCTAACTTCCTCGCACTCAGAGTACTTGTCCATCTCGCTAATCCAATCCAACAAAACATCGATAGACAGGCTGCCGTCGTACATCGGGAGTTCTGGTTTAGGTTTGCTGTTTGCTAGTAAAACAAACTTCAGCAATTTCACCTCTGCGGATTCACCTTCAGGTCCATCTGCTGCCACTTCTACTTCCTCTTCATTGACATCATCCATTTCTGGATCCCTCCGTCTACCTGCCTCTACTGCTTCCAAACGAGCAGTAAGAATTCTGAGTTCCTCTCATAACCCTTCATCTACCAATCTACGAGCACCTCGGCCTCGTCCTCATCGCTCTACTTCCATATTCTCAGTCTACTCAATAATGCTCTGATACCACTCTAGTGTAATCCAGCCCAAATGGCCCGCTGTCCCACACGTCCATAGGTTATGACGTGTTCACAAACATTGGTTTGTGATATCTGCGTGGAGATTGTCCGTGGATATTTTGATGTTGGTTGTTGTTATGAGTTAATGCTGTATTAAATGACCACCCTTATGCCTCGTTCCTAGTTCCCGACTCGCTCTTTGTCCCAATCAATTGGTTCTTTGGCTATTCTGGATTGTTCTTCCTCTGGAAATGTCCGGCGAGGGTTTCTGGGGTTGTACCGAGTAACCGTTGTTTTGTTGATTATGGTGATTCCTGGTATGTCTCTGGTAGAGGCTGTACACGAATGCTACTCCGTTCAACTTGGCCGTGAACTTATGGAAAGTTTCGTTTGGTATTTCGGTATTGCTCGGGCTCTGTGGTGTTTATTCGAATTTGTTCCACTTGGTAAGTTCCTGGCTGTTGCGTTCCAACTGTATGTGGGTCTGTGAATGTTCGTTCTATCAGGGGTTTGCTCTGGAATTCTTGTTCTTTTCTACAGCTCAAGTCTGATTATCTAAACTTATATTTTCCGCTACCTTTGGTTTTTACTTCACGAATTTAGTGACTTCTCTGGATACAGGGGTTACTCTGGTGGTCGCTCGTTGGCTCGAACAGGTAATGCTATCCGTCCCTGCTTCAACTTATCCCACTTCTGTTATTGTTGCTTACCCACGGTGTTCCTTTGGTCTCCAGCTCTGTAACTCAATGTGTGCCGATGCTGTGGCCCGAACTCAACTCTGCCTGCTCAGGTAATTACAATACTTCTCTCAGCTTGCATCGTTTTCGTTTACCCAGGTTGTTTTTCTCTTATTACACATATATCTTAGCCTTTGTGGTTATCGGTTACACGTCGGTGATACGGCTTGAGTACGCGGATTCTCCGGCTCCTATTCCATAGAAACAAAGTTATCGGTAGGCCTGATTCCTTAAGTCCTTGGTGTATTATTAAGTCCCGAATGGTCAATGGTCACGGTGTACTGTAACTCATCTGTAGTTGTGGTTGTATGTAGTTTGTCTTTGCCGTTAGTTACGCTTTTGGCTGTTCACAACAGCCATTGAATAGAAAGGGTATGGTTGACTGTGTGTAAACCCTCGTCAAGGGTTTCATCCTTAATGCCACTTCGGTCACACACTTGGTTTGTTTAACTTATGGGAACAAGAACCTGTGGTGTATATATATATTACGTTGGACAATAAATGATAGAATTTGTTTAGCAATCGATTTTCAATTCTCAATGAAATACGAAGATGTGTAATGGAAATACCTCTGTCTTTGGTCGCCTTCTGTGTGTGGTTGTTTTGCTCTGTACTCCAACTGTTCTTCCCTTTCTGTTCTTCACTATACTGTGTGCGAAAATCCGCCCAGGTTGGAGACAAGTTATGTGTCTACTTCGAAAAAAAAACAATTGATTTACATATGCATTCTCAGTTTGTCTTTTATCAAATTGTAAAAAAAAAACACTACAGGAATGAACAATGAAAAGTATTTGCAGATGGACAATGGTATGAGAGATCTGTATTCGTAATGTTTTTATTTCTTTTATCTGAATTTGTTGAACCCCTTCCCCCTGTTACATTTCGTCTTTTATGCCCTTCTATTTCAGTTGATTGCAGTTAATCAAAACTGCCATAGGATTTAGTTAAAAAAAATCTTGTTATCGTTGATAACCACTACTTTGTCTGATATTACAAGATTTATGTAAGCAGTTTGTAGTTTCTCTCCTAATTTAACAAATTATTTCCTAACTATTGTTCAGACTATAGTAATTCTAACTGTCTAACTAACTGTAACTTAACACACCGACGCTGTCAGAAAAACAAATTTAAAAAAAAAAAACTATCTCATGAATACGTAGAAATAAAATAATGCAGATGATCAATAACCTTCAAACATGGCTGAGACTTCACCCGGTCATGGCGAGCTAGATGCTCCTGCATCAAAAGAAGTGGAAGACAAATGATATATGGGTTTGAGACAATAGAGAAATATTATAGAGATGTATATGAAGACCAAGGATTATATATTTATAATCCTATAAATGAGTATTTCTAAATAGCAACCAAGTGTGAAATTAAAGAGGGAAGTAACATACTTTGTTAGGGAATTCATCAAATGCTTCTCACCAAGATTTATGGTAAAGAAGAGTATTTCTAAATAGAAATCAAGTGTGAAATTAAAGAGGGAAGTAACATACTTTGTTAGAGAATTCATCAAATACTTCTCACCAAGATTCGTGGTAAAGAAGAGTGTTTCTAAATAGAAACAAAGTGTGAAATTAAAGAGGGAAGTAACATATTTTGTTAGAGAATTCAAATACTTCTCACCAAGGTTCATGGTAAGGTAAAGAAGAGTATTTCTAAATAGAAACTAAGTGTGAAATTAAAGAGGGAAGTAACATATTTTGTTAGAGAATTCAAATACTTCTCACCAAGATTCATGGTAAGGTAAAGAGAAGTGGAAGACAAATGATATATTGGTTTTATAAGTGTTTGGATATTTGTTTTGAGTGGGCTAAAAGGGAAATAAGTAAAGAAGTGGAAGACAAATGATATATGGGCTTTATAAGTGTTTGGATATTTGTTTTAAGGAGTAGGCTAAAAGGGAAATAAATAAATATCTTCGCAAGGGACACTAAAATTATCTTTTGAATTAGATTATCTAAAAACAAGAAGTGTTAATAAAATAAAGTCCTTGTTCTTAAAACAAAGGATAAAACGACAAAATTAACAAAATATTAAGAAGATTTCTAGTATTGACAAAATAATAGAAAAGTATATCAATAGTAGAGATGTGAGAGAAAGAAAGTGATCACAAAATAGAAATATATATGTATGAAGTCTTTATACTCATTAATTCCTTAAAAAAAGTGTTGTAGATGAGGTATATTACATCTCTAAATCTCTACCCTCATGAGATGTGTTGGTCATTAACCATCCAAATTTGCAAGGGGGTAAATTTAGGCGTTAAAAATTCTCAACTAATATCATATCATTGTATCATTATCATAAAAGCCATACCAACATTATTTTACGCATTCTAATGGGTATCCCAACAATGAATATAGATAGCATCTCATTCTCAAATAGCAATATCACATATCACATGTGCATGCATTCACACATTTGCATATACATAAGCAACCTATGCAATACCCTAAACAATGCATAAAATTCATCAATTTCCAAGTTAGATAAAGCAAGTCATCAAGCCAACCAAGGATAGACATCTCAGTCATAGATAAAGCACAACCAAGGAAAATGGGGCATTAAAATTAAGTGAAGTTATGGCCATGTAGAGGTAAGGGTGGAAGTAGTAGAGCTTGCTACTCCATGCTTTTCTCAAACATGTTTGCTTGTGTGAAGCATGATGGGTGTGGAGCCTGATTATCTTCTTTATTCAAAGGTATCACTGCATTTGACCTCAGTTCGTAATGTGGCGGCAACAACGTCTGTAATATTTGCGCTGCAAGGGGGGTCTAGGGGGGTTACGATCATTGGTAGCCCCCCCTGGTGGGGTATCAAGAGAAGCGCCCCCGAAGCTAAAAATAGATGTAAAATTGCCTTGTAAAATGTTGTAATTTCATAGTCAATCTGAGCCATTCATTAAGCAGAGATCTGACGGTAAAAGATATGTTTAACTTTGGTTTTTTTGCCATAGAAAGCAGCCCCTCGCCGTATATGAGGGAATTGTATTGCGTCTATGTACATCTGTATTCTGAGTGAGAAAGAGAGAGGATATTGTGTGAGAGCGAAGAGAGAATTACAGTGGATTTGATGTGGGTTGTATATCTTCATTTTGTTGGATAATATAAAAGGAAGGACTAGCTATTTCTCCATGGATGTAGCCCAAATTGGGTGAACCAGGTATATCTGTGTCTCTCTTGTTTTATGTGTTTTCTGTGTTTATATTTCTACAATATATTTTGTGTTCCATTGCTTTGTTATATATAATTTTCTAACGAAGCAAAGTGTTATATTCACATTTCACAAAGGTTATCCAGAGGTCGAATGCACACAGAGGTTGTGACAAAATCAAACAAAGGCATTACCTTTGTGCTCTGTACTTCGCAACAGATTAAGGCAACAAGGTTAGGGAAAATAGTGATGTAGAACATAATGCACATGGAGGAAACAAGGTAGTCAAGAAGGGGCACAACTGCACACTTCATGGAGACTAATTGGTGTGCCAAGCTATGGACCATGAATAGAATTAGAGAAGTCAAAGGGATGGATACCTTCACACTCCATGCTTTTCCCTCTCCAAATGCTAAAAGCAAGTTCAAGTGGAGTAAAAGGAAAGAGGTTCATGGGAAAAAGAAGGTGGCAGACAATGTCAACACCCAGGTTCTCGATATAGAGGCCCTATAACCAATCACAACATGCCACATGGTAGTCCGTGAAAAGTTAAAATTGCTTGAATTCTACATAATCCAAAATTCCAAGGAAACTGTAATTGTCACTTGGAAAATATTGGGAGGCCACTGGCATTCTACATACCATCAATAAAAATAAAAGTGAGTTCACAAGAGGAAAAGTGGGTCCAAAAGGGGTTCCATTGGTTCCATTTGGAGGGTGCACAGATTCATATGAAGGGGATCTCGCTGTGAAGGAAGAAAGTGATTTGATGTTCCATTTGTAAAGGAGAAGCTGATAATTCCTCTCATAATAAAGATCTCAAGCACTCAAGAAGATTATCAGAGGAGCCATGTCAAAATGTGTCAATTCAACATTCAAGAATCAAAACCACATGTTCATTAGGGAATTATAGGTCAATTTGGGAAGTTGTCAACACTGCAATAGAGAACAAGGAGACAACCTTCCCATTAACTATGAAACAATCCAATATCTGTGCATAAAGGAATAAGTCATTGAAACCTTTGTAGTTTTTGCTAGGCTAAGATTCTATAGCAGAAGAAGGGCAAACTTCTTGTGTTTACATCAAGAGGTCACCTACATCTTGGATAGTGATTATTTCTTCTGTTTAAGAGGACACCATCATTGAAATTCCTTGATCATAATCCAAAGAAAAGAAAAATCTCTATTATACACCAGTGTTTTCCTAGTTATGTGTATCAATAGTAGCTTCATAGTGGAAACTCTTTCGTTTTGCCTTAAGTCCTTAACAGGTTGACATATAGCGGAGTTGTAACTGAGATTCTTTGGAGCTGAGCAAACCTCCTCTTTAATGTTGGTTTTCCCAATTGAGATTCCACAGTAAATTCTCATGTTCTATAGTGTGTGATTTCTTGAGTTTGAAACTTTTCTGTTTCACATTCTTTGTCTAGACAAACATTAAATTTTGAAGATAGCAATAACACATTGATGAGAAAATTACACAACCAAAATGTATGATAATACACAACAGTGATTTGTCTGAGACAAAGCACCGCAAGATAAAATAAACCAACATAGTAAAAACATTTTATTCCACATATTAAAAGTTTGAAAGGCATTTGTGTTGGTGAAACACATTGGTCATAGGCTCAATCATTATGGATCACTAAATTCACTTGGACCAAAGCAGAGCCCACCAAGGAAAAACATTTCAAATGTTAATCTCTTCCAACACAATTACGAAAAGTGTCATGATATATTTGTGAACCAATGGTCTAGGCTCTTCAAGCAAGGTTGCGGGGAGCGACCACCATCGAATCCACTACCAAAGCTCACTCCACTCGGAAGCGCTAAGGGAGCAACCTCGAGAGTACACACCTAATTCAATCCCCATTTGGGAGTGAATTTCGGGAGCGCGCAGATGCCAGAAGGAAACAAAGAAAAAAAAATGCTCCATAGTCACTCTCGCCAAAAAAAAATCACTCCCTCCCTAGTGCTTTCAGAGGTGGTTAAGATTCTCAACCCTAGCAATTTGGCAATCAATGGTAATGTTAAATTCTTATTATGAAATGATTTAGGATGTTTAAGAGTGGTTTCGACCTTATTGGATTTCATATGCAGAAACTAGATTTTTAGAAATCACTCAAAATCCAACAGACTTCATAGCTTTAGGGATTTCAAGATTTAGGGGATTGTAATGTTTCCAATTGATTATGTCATGTGTGAGGGTATGATATTCGCATTTGATCAAGAGAATGAAGCCCTTTAAGTACCTTGATTTTCGTGTCATTGATTGTTGAACTTCGTTGATGTTGGTGGTATTGTTTCTTGAACTCCTCTACCATGGCTTAACTAAAATGTACCCTTCACTCAAAGGAAAATAATTAGTCAGGCATGCTAAGCCTTTTCTGCTATATTATAGGGTTGAGGAGATGAACCCTTCACTAAAATCAAAATCATTGGTTAGGCATGTCAAACTTTTTCAATTTCTACCATATTATAAGGTTGAGCAATCCAAGTTTGAAGACTTTGGGCTTGATGATGTTTATGTAGCTCTTGTTGATGATCCCATTTCTAGTAGTGTTGAATCAATGATGAGTTTCATGAGTGATGATGTTGATCAGTGATTTGTAATTTTGTTGTCTATTTATGTTGCTACTACTACTACTACTGAGGTTGCAGAGGAGTCCTTAGACTCTGAGCCAGATGATGTTTATGTAGCTCATGTTGATTATCCCATGTTTACTAGATGATTGATGTTATATGGTTTAATCCATGTTTTTATGCTCTTAATAATTAATTCATCAATTTACATGCTTTTGTTGACATATATGCATCAAAATATACAAAACTAGCAATTGCCCCAAAAGGTGCAAAGAGAGGCCGATAGAATTTTTAAATTGAAAAAAATGTATTTTAATTTTCATAATCAAACAATAACAATTCAAACATTAAATTTAATTTTTTTTGTTTATTTTTTACTAATTTTATAATTTGTAAGTATATCAGAGTTTGTTAACAAAATCATGCATTCTAGAATGTCATTACAACTGCAAGCTGAAACATTAAATACTAGACACTCAAAATGCCAATGCATTCTAAAAATCAACCAAATTAAATTAAATTGAGTGTGTCATAGATCCATTTATGCATGCAAAAGCATTTATAAAAAACAAGAAATTGTAATGTGGTTAAAAATTGTATTGCTAATACATGGCTTCTTGTAAAACGTTAAAAGTTCAAATTCAAAGGTTAGAAAATATGCATCTAGGAATCAAATCACTATGCAAAGACATTGCGTTCATATTTAATTATAGGTTCCTAAGAATTGAGATAGTCAAGTAAAATTCAATTAACCACATGTAGTTTTTCTATATTGAATTGTATATAGTGTTTTTCCGTTCAATTGTAAACTAATCACATATAGTTTTTCTATATTGAATTGTATATAGTGTTTTTTCATTCAATTGTAAACGATGGAGAGTTCATTCATGTAATTGGAAAATTTGACATCTTTGCATATTCATCTAAATTTTTATTTTCAATGTAAAGCAGTAATTGTCTCCACAATTTTTTATGTAAAGCAATAATTGTCTCCACATTGAATTACAATTTTTTATTTTAATAAAAAATAATATATATATATATTTTATTTATTTATTTTAATTTATATTTCAAAAGTAGAACGAATTGTAGGTCCATATATTGCTATATATATAAACAAATCTTTGGACATTTGAACATTATTCCTATAAAAATTGAGCTTTGTAATTAATATCTGTGATGGAAAATTATTATTTTAATTGTAGAATTTCCATACGTAAAAATAAGTATTTGGACATTATTACCTTAAAAATTGAAATCAATAATTGATCTCCCATCTTTGTTTAAACCTTTCACCAAAGCAACCGCTTTGTTTAAACCTTTCACCAAAGCAACCCCTACATTTTTAGGCATAGGCCTTCCTTTGAAACAAAGTTCCGTCGTCTTAACACGTGGCGTGAAATTTGGGTCAAGGATTGAAAGATTATCTTCGGATTCGAACCCTGTATCTGCAACCGGAAACACATGTTCTGCGACTATTCACCATTAGTCGTCCCTACCTATTCAAAGCTATTGCTTCCATTTTATGGAACGATAATGGTCACCGCCTGTGTGGGATTGTGGTATTCAAATCTTGTTGTCTATGTTATGGATATTTAGTGGACACAGGAATTTTTTGGCTGAAATCTGGGGTACCCAGGTTCGCGCGCTTAAATCAAGCTACGGTTTATGTGTGTAATGTATTATGGTTTATAATGAATTATGTGTGTAATGATAGATTCCTCCTAAAATTCAAACAGCTCTGACAATATCATTTGAAATCGCGGCAGGCCGAGGCTCATGTACTTCAGTATCAGAGCTCTGGTGGCCCGAAATGAGAAGTGAATACACATTCTTAAGAATGCATTAGCAATCCGGTTATGTAATCAAACTTACAAAACATCTATTGGGAAGATGGACTTGAGCACTTCTGCCATTGCTGTTGACGAAATTTACAGCGAAAGCGCAAATAAAACATCAGACTCTATCATTTTGGAGGACATAGACATACTCTGCAGGAGGGGACGCTTAACCGAAGCGGTGGGAACCCTGCATCATTTGAACTCAGCTGACTTGAAGGTGCGTTTCGATGTTTACTCCTGTCTCTTGCAATGGTGTGTGCAAATGAAAGCTTTGTCAGAGGGCAAGCGGGTTCATTCCCATATAATTAAAATGAATTTCAGCCCAGGTATAGTTCTTGGAAACAATCTCATAAACATGTATGCCAAATGTGGGAGTCTGGTGGATGCACAACAAGTCTTTGACAAAATGCCTCTGAAAAACATGTGTTCATGGAATACCACACTTGCCGGGTATACTATAAGTGGCAATTTGGAGTATGCGATGGAAATGTTTGACAAAATGCCTGAACAAGATGCCATGTCATGGACAGTGATGATTGCTTCATATAGATAGCACGGGTATTACAAGGGATCTCTACATCTCTATGAGCAAATGCTAGAGGCGGGCACGATGCCAAACCAATTTACTTTTACTAGTGTTCTGAGTGCATGTACTAGCCTGGCAGTTCTTGAACAGGGGAAGAGAGTCCATGGTCATATTGTTAAATTCGGACTTTGCCCGTATGTTGCTGTGGGAAATGCACTTGTTAGCTTGTATGCCAAATGTGGGAGCGTTGAGGAGGCACGCTGCATGTTTGACAATATGCCTGTGAGAAATGTGTATCCATGGAATACTTTGATTGGGGTCTATATCCAATCTGGTGATTTACATTTTGCACGTGCCCTATTTGACAAAATGCCAGCACGAGACGTGGTGTCATGGAACTCGATGATTTCAGGATATTCCCAACATGGGTTTGATAAGGAAGGATTCCAACTATTTGTCGAAATGCAACAGGATGGTATGAAGCCTGGTTTGTTCACCTGCACCTCTGTATTAACTGCATGTGCTAATATAGAGTCTTTGAAACAGGGAAAGAAAACCCATGCCCATGTTATCAGAATTGGGTTAGAGATGGATGGGACTGTGGGCAATGCCCTTGTGAGCATGTATGCCAAATGTGAGAACACAGATGATGCACACTTCGTATTTGAGAAAATGCCCGAACTGAATGTCGTTTCATGGAATTGCAGGATATGTTAAGTGTGGGAGCATAGAGCATGCTCGACATCTGTTTGAAAGAATGCCCGAACGAGATGTAGTATCATGGACTTCAATGATTGTAGGATATCCCCAATATGGAGACGACAAAGAAGTTCTACGGCTTTTTGAAGAGATGCTACTATCAGGCCCAAAGCCAAATAATTTCACTTTTGCATGTGTTCTGAGTGTTATCGCAAGCATAGCTGCTTTTGAGAATGGCAAGCAAGTCCATGCCCACACTTTGAAAGTTGGATTCGATTCCTACGCGTCAGTTGGAAATTCCCTTATTACCATGTATGAAAATGTGGGAACATTGAAGATGCACGCAAAGTGTTCAAAAATATGCCTGAGCAAGATGCTGTTTCGTGGACTGCAATAATTGCAGGAAATGCTCAGCACGGATTTGGTAAGGAGGCCCTCCAGTTATTTGATAAAATGTTATGGGTGGGCATGAAACCAGACAGTATTACATTTCTTGGGTGTTCTTATGGCATGCACTCATGCAGGCCTAGTGGATGAAGGCCGACACTACTTCATTTCTATGAGTCGAGACCATTACATCACTCCTAAAGTGAGCCATTATGCATGCATGGTTGACCTTCTTGGGCGAGCAGGGTGCCTGGAAGAAGTAGAGGAGATGATGAACAAAATGCCAGTGGAGCCCAATGCTTGTGTATGGGGGGCATTGCTTGGCTCCTGCAGAATCCATGATAATATGGCTTTAGCGAAACGAGCTGCAGAAAGCCTTTTGATGTTGGAGCCAGAAAATGCTGGAGCATATTCTCTACTGGCAAATACATATGCCTCATTTGGCAAGTGGGATGATGTTGCCAAAGTGAGAAAATTGATGAAAGACAGAGGAGTAAAAAAGGATCCAGGATGTAGCTGGATTGAAATTAAGAACAAGGTACATGTATTTGGGGTAGAAGATGGACGCCATCCTCAAACACAGGAGATCTATGCAATGCTGGAGAAATTGTCCCAGGAGAAAAGAGAGGAAGGGTATGTGCCAAATATGAAATTTGTACTGCATGATATTAAGGAGGAGCGTAAAGAACAAATTCTTTGCCACCATAGTGAGAAGCTGGCTATTGCCTTTGGGCTTATCAACACACCCCATGGTACAACCCTAAGGGTTATCAAAAACCTTCGTGCTTGTGGGGACTGCCACACTGCTACAAAATTCATCTCCAAGGTAGTTGGACGTGAAATCATTGTGAGAGATGCTAACCGCTTTCACCATTTCAAGGGTGGCCCATGCTCTTGTGGAGACTATTGGTGAGGCCAGGTTTGTCAAATATATGAGCCTTTTGCATGTTGTCATTGCCTTATTAGGCATAACTGGAGGTGATACTTTGCTTCCTGGTACAATCAAATGAGTGAATATCCAACGACTTAAATTGGAAGAGAACACTTGCAAAGATTTGGTGCATGGTTCTTAATCTGTTTAAATCCGGTGATTATATTCTGGGTTTATGAGGGATACATATCTCATCATCATGTGTGAATGATAGTCCTGCAGAATTTACTGCATTACCTGTTCCCCTTGATTGGCAAGCCTTTGTTCAGACTTCCATTGGCAAGAATTTACTGCATTACCTGTTCCCCTTGATTGACAAGCTGAAAGTGCAATAAAAAATTTAGGAAGACAGATGTAATCATAAGTACACCAAAGAGCATTTTCATAGACCCATGACAAAGGCAATGCCTGCTTAAAAAGTCGATTACCATATAAGAAGTAGTTTCTGAGACAAGGCAATTTTTCTACTACGAAGTTTTGGTAGCGTATGTTAAGAATTATGAATGGGATCAAGGGCTCACCATTGGCACTTCTTCAGCCTTTTTGTCAGAAAGAATTGCAAGGAGGAGTTTGGTCAGCACCTGTGATGGAGGATGTTGATTCAATAAAAAGGTTCATTTTAGCAACTGTCGTAGCCTTCGTACTGTCCCATTGCCACACTGCTACAAAATTCATCTCCAAGGTAGTTGGATGTGAAATCATTGTGAGAGATGCTATCCGCTTTCACCATTTTAAGGGTGGCTCATGCTCTTGTGGAGACTATTGGTGAGGCCAGGTTTGTCAAATATATGAGTCTTTTGCATGTTGTCATTGCCTTATTAGGCATAACTGGAGGTGATACTTTGCTTCCTGGTACAATCAAATGAGTGAATATCCAACGAATTAAATTGGAAGAGAACACTTGCAAAGATTTGGTGCATGGTTCTTAATCTGTTTAAATCCGGTGATTATATTCTGGGTTTATGAGGGATACATATCTCATCATCATGTGTGAATGATAGTCCTGCAGAATTTACTGCATTACCTGTTCCCCTTGATTGGCAAGCCTTTGTTCAGACTTCCATTGGCAAGAATTTACTGCATTACCTGTTCCCCTTGATTGACAAGCTGAAAGTGCAATAAAAAATTTAGGAAGACAGATGTAATCATAAGTACACCAAAGAGCATTTTCACAGACCCATGACAAAGGCAATGCCTGCTTAAAAAGTCGATTACCATATAAGTAGTTTCTGAGACAAGGCAATTTTTCTACTACGAAGTTTTGGTAGCATATGCTAAGAATTATGAATGGGATCAAGGGCTCACCATTGGCACTTCTTTAGAGTTTTTGTCGGAAAGAATTGCAAGGAGGAGTTTGGTCAGCACCTATGATGGAGGATGCTGATTCAATAAAATGGTTCATTTTCTGATTATGATCAATTTTTAAAATTTTACAAACATCACTTATTATCTGAAATAAGAGAATCAATGCAAAATATCTTCTGAAATTCACATTCGTTGAGAGGCAAAACAATCAGCAACTGTCGTAGCCTTCTTACTGTCCCAATGCCACACTGCTACAAAATTCATCTCCAAGGTAGTTGGACGTGAAATCATTGTGAGAGATGCTAACCGCTTTCACCATTTCAAGGGTGGCTCATGCTCTTGTGGAGACTATTGGTGAGGCCAGGTTTGTCAAATATATGAGCCTTTTGCATGTTGTCATTGCCTTATTAGGCATAACTGGAGGTGATACTTTGCTTCCTGGTACAATCAAATGAGTGAATATCCAACGACTTAAGTTGGAAGAGAACACTTGCAAAGATTTGGTGCATGGTTCTTAATTTGTTTAAATCCGGTGATTATATTCTGGGTTTATGAGGGATACATATCTCATCATCATGTGTGAATGATAGTCCTGCAGAATTTACTGCATTACCTGTTCCCCTTGATTGGCAAGGCTTTGTTCAGACTCTTCCATTACTTTTCTTAACATGGATTCTACAAGCTGAAAGTGCAATAAAAAATTTAGGAAGATAGATGTAATCATAAGTACACCAAAGAGCATTTTCACAGACCCATGACAAAGGCAATGCCTGCTTAAAAAGTCGATTACCATATAAGAAGTAGTTTCTGAGACAAGGCAATTTTTCTACTAAGAAGTTTTGGTAGCGTATGCTAAGAATTATGAATGGGATCAAGGGCTCACCATTGGCACTTCTTCAGCCTTTTTGTTAGAAAGAATGGCAAGGAGGAGTTTGGTCAGCACCTGTGATGGAGGATGCTGATTCAATAAAAAGGTTCATTTTCTGATTATGATCAATTTTTAAAATTTTACAAACATCACTTATTATCTGAAATAAGAGCATCAATGCAAAATATCTTCTGAAATTCACATTCTTGCAGGAAAAAAAGTTGAGAGGCAAAACAATCAGCAACTTTCGTAGCCTTCTTATTGTCCCATTGCAGTTCAAGGAGAAATCTTTGTTTGTACACTCAGCTGAGAGAGCCTCAGGAAATTTCATACAGAGATACTCTAACAGAGCACTTATGTCAATGTTTCCAAGGAGATCACTTTTTTTTAGTTGATCCTGATCGTTCTTCACTGGTGAACTATTGACGGAATCAGAGGCTTTCCCAGAACCTTTGATAGGAAGCTTTATTCCATTAGGAAACTTCACATTAACTCCATATTTCACAAGTCCCTGTCCTCCAGTGTGTTTCCAATCATAGTATAATTTCAGGGCTAGAACGCAATCTACCACCTTTGTTGATGAACCTCCCTGAAACAATCACCAGAAGGTAAAGTGAGATAAACCTACAATAAGTATTCCTCCAGCAATTTCTTCAACAAACCAAACATTGTCAATTTTGCTAATCTATTTTCAATGAGATATAGAAATTTTGGCTTCATTCTGCAGATCAAATTTCTATTTCACGAAAGCCACAATTTCGTGTACAATATACAATGACATGAACTATTTTGCTTTCAAACTGTATGCAGTGGACGTTTTGGAGCAAACTCTGAAGCATAAGGAAGTGCAATATTCTTTTTTCAGAATGTATGCATGATTTTGGTCCAACACTGATTGCTTTCATATGAATCATATAAAGTTTGTAAAACAATATAGAGTGCTCCAGATAGCATGGACGAGATAGGTTTTGTATATCTAGAGTCCGGTCTGCTGCAATTATAGAAC
>APFE030644779.1:10899-24457 GCA_000404065.3 Pinus taeda | reverse complement strand
GTGCTGACAAGCAAGAGTTGAGGCAAATCCTTAAGATAATGGCAACCGAGCCATCGTAACATATGGGAATCCCACACCAAATGGTGTGAGGTATAGTTGGGACTTCATACTAGAGTGATCCCCTGATGTTGGCGGATCCAACACCGTCAACATCTGGGAATTCTTTTCACCATCTTCTTTGGTAGCTAGGATGAAGAAATAATAATCTTTGATCACAATCCTTTACTCATTCATCATAGTTATGTGTTCCCATTTGTTCTTCATCTCTACTATTATCTCAACCCAGATCAGTTGTTTAGCTTGTATGAGGGACATATTTAATTTAAATCTATCTTTAGGCTTAGAGATCTATTTATAATCTGCCTAAAAATTATGGTTGAGCAGCTCTACATTAGCCTTGGCAGTCTCGAGTTGTTTTCCTTTTGTGTCAGGGCTCACTAGGCAGTGTCTAAGTCCATCTGCACCTTCTTAAGTTCCGCTTCATAGAGCTGGAGTTTGGTTAGGATCTTTGTGAGTTGTTCTGTCAGATTCTTAGGGTTCTTAAGCATGAGTACTGGACAAATGTGAGTATCTATCCTTTGTTGAAGCTCTGCTACCTGTTTCTTGAGAGCCACCACCTCATTGTTCTTGTCAATCAGCTCTTTAGCCATGATTTCTTTCTCTTCCTCCACCTATGCAAGTTCTTTAGATGACACATGTTCACTTCCAGGAATTTTTTAACTTGTATCTAAACTCCTAAATCTCAACTTATGAACTCTAGAGAAGGGTCTCAATAACATATGTCTTTCGGGTTCACTCCCAGCTTCACAATCATCTCCTTGAAGCTCTCCTTATGCATATGTAGAACTATGGAATTAACTTTCTCTTGCTTCAACTTTATTGCATCCTTCTCCAACAAATTTTCGGCCTTGCTTATGGTCATGGTCTAGAGCCTTGAACTATGAACCTAAAGGTAGTGACTATTCCAAAGGGTAGTGTAGTGAGAATTTCATCTGGTTCCTCTCTAGGTCCGTAGTAGCCAGGATTTTGGTATGATATGGGACCGAATGGGATGTCATTTGTTACTGCATATCCTCCCTAATTTTTTTATTTCTCTCTTTGATTTCTTTCCTTGCACACCAAATGGGCTCGGTCATGGTTGTACTCCCTGTTGAACTCAGAATGGCTACCTCTAAGGATGATGAGGCGACATGTTACAATGGGTCTTCTAAAGTTACCTGGAAGCCTAGCTAGTTTAGTTTTATCTCCACCAACCTAGTTTCAATTTCCTCTTCCTCTTCCTCTCCCTCTTGGGTTTTGGATTTCTTGCTAGTGTGAATTTTCCTCCATTTCCATGTCCTTGGTTTCGTCCACGGTCCTTTTCTGTTCTTTGTATTTTGTTGTTGGAGTATCAATCTCCATGTTTGTGTTAATGGGCCATGAATCAAGGTTAGCCTTCCATTCAATCTCAGGCCTAGACTCATGATCATAATTTGAAGCATTAATGTTCTTTCTCCTTTTTGCAATAACACCATGAGGATCATAATGCCATACATCCCCTATCGCAAAATTCATTTCTTTTAGTAGCTCTTTAGCTACCTGAAAGGCATGTATGGTGTTGACAATGAAAGGACCTACAAGTTTACCCAATTTGAACATATACCACTTTTTGGCAGGGATAAAATGAGCTAGGTCCACATTCAGGATTTGTCTAATGAATTCTAGGGAAAATATCCTCATTAGCATGAACATGAGCATAAATAAGGATGCAGATCGCACCTATAAACCTTGATCTCTGTATATTCCTCAAACAAATACTAGTCACCCACCCTGGTGTCTCTACTAAGATGGAGGATCTCTTTTTGCTAAGGTAGGATCCTTGGGGGGTAGACATTATGAATAATTTTGCAAGAAATGGCCATGTAAGATGGTATAAATCGGGAGTAGCCCTCATTGATTGGTTTCTTCCTAACATCAACATCCCAATCAAAGAGTAACTTCCTCTACTTGTTTGGGCCATCATACTGAGACCCATGAATTTAAATTCATCCACACGAGTGTATAGGAACAAGTAAAACATTAGGAAATAGTATCTGAATAATGAAGTGGTAGAAAAGTTCTGCAAATGAACAGCTCATATGCAGGACGACCTGTTGTTACCTAGATGAGAGGATGACACAGTTGTAGAACAAAGTGGTTTCAGTGAATTTTTTGTGAACTAGGGTACACTAAATCCTTCTGGATAATTTCGAGGTTCACCTCCATGATTTTGGCTCCAGTGGCAGAAATGAAGCAATTCTTCTTCTCAATGTATGATGCACTCAACCATGAGATAAACTCAAGGAAATGATAAACAATAGGCGAAATTTGATGGTAGAGGCCTGAGTCAACAAACCTGAATGGGTCTTCCCCCCTCACAAGGTGGCCATACAGGTTGAATCATAGGTCTGATAGGTGATAAGGACAGGAGGGGTCAAAAATTTGAGACTCTGTGTCCATCAGTGGTTCGACATCAGAGGAGAGTTTGACTTCCCGAAGTTTAGGGGTCTTCAAGGATTTATTCATTTTAACCATAGATCAAAACTAGTTGCAGGTGAGAAGACTGGCAGGTTACCTGATTTATTGAGCGATTGCTGGAAACGCATTATTGAGAGCTCAGGATCAGCTTGGTGAATGAATGACATTGCAGAGTAGTCAAAGGCGGGAGGGATTTACAACAAGAAAGCAAATTTGAATTCAAACGATCGAATCAGGAGGATTTTTATAGGCAGAGGGGGCAACGGTCATCTGACTTCGGATGACTTCACAGGGGGACACATGGCAGAAGATGATTGGGGAGATGACAAGTGATAGGTGGACAAGAGTAGGGAATTATTTTACCATTTTTCCTTAAGAACTCACTTATTAGCAGTATCAGCGAGTTCATGACACGGTGGGTGGTCCCCACCTTCCTCCGACAAGTGAACAAATGGGGGTGGGATCAAGTCGCGACCACCTAGAGTCAATCCAGGTCGTTGATTGGCAGATCCTACCTTGCTGAATATTCAACTCTGAGGGGTAGCGTCGATTTATTCACTATGCGAGTTACCCCTGAAAGTGTCTCCGGGGGCTAGCTGGGCGGATATGAATAGTGATCCACCCTCAAAGTTGCTTGAATGTTAACCAAGGTGCCATCTTTACTATTTTCTCTTCTCACATTGTCGTGTCTGCTTGGTGAAGGATCCCATAGCTCTGGGCTGTGAAATTAGAGGATCAAGATGTACTTCCAAGGCCCAAACTTGTCCAACTGATCAATTTATCTACTTTTTAAACCAAAGGCATTTAATGGAAGCCTCTTGATACCCATACAAAAATATGATAGACAACAACATCGTCTCCAATTGGGGATGATGCATTGTATGTAATGCACTAACAACCCGCAGATTAGTGTCTTGCTCCATTGGGCATGGAGTAATTTTATTCAAACATTCATGTATCAAAAACATAAGTAGAGGAAACATTATTGGTATGTACAATGTTTCATTGGTATATATATTGGGTGAAAATGGGCCTCCTTAATGCTGAAAATAGAGCTTGCGAAACTGCCCATTTACAGGCAGTCCAAGCACTTCACTATCTAGATTTTCCAGCAAGAAAGTATTGTTTCCCTTTTCTTTAGAAATATTGAATGGACCAAACCATAAGGGATCAAATTTCCCATGCTTTCCTTTATATTCTTTCCTGACATCCCACCTTAGCACCAAATCTCGTAGTTGTAAGGACCTTACCCTTGCTTTTCTGTCAAAAATATGTTTCATCCTTTCCTGATAATTAATCAAATTCCGATTTACCTAATCTATGTTTTCTTGAAGTTCTGCCAGCTGATTTATCCTTCTGGTTAAAAAATTTGGCTCCTCATCAACATCTTGTATAATTTTTGCTACATGCATTACCAATTGGATAAGGAAAAGTGTAGCCTTCCCATATACCAATTCAAAAGGAGAAGTCCCAGTTGACCTCTTTGTAGTAACCCTATTAGCCCATAAACAAAATTTCAGTTGTGAGTCCCAGTTCTTCTGATTTTCAAATATTGTCTTCTTTAGAATCCTTACTAAGGTTTTTTTGGAGGATTAAGCTAATTCATTCCTTTTGGGTAATAGGTGGTGGAGTGGCCTACTATAATGTTGTAATTTGGTAGAAGTTGATAAACCTGGTTGACTTGAAAACCTGGGCATTATCAGTGATGATCTTCTTTGGGAAGCAAACTTGGCAAGGATGTTCTCCTCCATAAACTCAATGACCACTATACCAGTTTCATTTCTAGCTGACATATCCTCCACCCACTTAGTGAAATAATCAGTGGTTGTGAGTATCCATTTGTGTTGACCACTGGATGGTGGGTGTATTTCTCGAATGAAGTCCAACCCACATTGCCTGATGGGTTCTTGCACAAACACAAGGATTAAGGGAAGAGGTTCCAACCTCTATTTTTCTACAAACATCTTACATAGCTCACAAGCCCAAACATATGTATACACCTCGCCAAACAACTTGGGCCAATAGAAACCTTCTTTGAGAATTTTATGGGTTGTAGCTCTCCAGTTTTAATGTCCTCCATAGACACAATTATGAAACTCATCAATCACCTTATAAATATCTTCTTCAACCAAGCATAACAATAAAATCCCCACTAGGTCCTTCCAATATAGTTGACCAATTGAGATGACAAATTTATGGGCTTGCAGCCTCAAAGCCTTGTATTTAACTTTGTCAAAATTTAATAGACACCTCAAAAAAAAAAAAAAAGTAAATAATGGACAATATGTTTATACCAGTGGGACACAAGGTATTTCATCTGGATTTTCTATGTTGAGGCCTCAATTTGTTGTTCCTCTACTTTTCCACTTTCTCCATCCCTACCATTAAATTTATACCCAAGGCTTGGTAGTTTGCTTCATACATAATTTTAGCTAGCCCCTGCCCCTTGATCAACTTGGTGGTCTTGATATCCATGTCATATTCCTGTATCTTGGCAATCCACTTACCTCTTTTACCTCCATTATCACCCTGCACAAGGATATCTTTCACAATAGCTGTAGGAACATAAGTTCTTATATCAGGACATAAATTATGAAGGATTTTAGGGATTTGACTAAGGCATAGGCCTCTTTCTCCAAAATGTTATATTTTAGCTCAGCATCTCGTAACACGTGGCTGAAAAATGCAATTGGTTTCTCGCGTCCTTCATTATTTTTCTGCAACAAGAAAATAACCACCGTGTAAGGAGAAGTGAAAGAAAAAATTAGAAATGGCTTTTGATAGTCTAGGCTAACTAATACTTGGGCCTCCCCAAAAGATTTTTTGACTCTGGAGAATGATTCTCAATCTTCGACAATCCACTTTACTTCTTGTCCTTCTTCAACATCTTTGTAATATCTTTGACAATTTCAGCATAATTGGGTATAAACCTTCTCAAAAAGTTGATTATGCTCAAGAAGACTTGAATTTCTTTTATGTTTCTTGGTAATGAAATGTTTTTGATGGCTTCCACCCTTTTGGAATGAATCTTTACTCCTTCTTTTTCCACAATGTGACCCAATATCTTTCCTTCACTTAGAGAAATCTCAGATTTCTTGGGGTTTAAGGACATGCCATACTTTTTGCACATCTCAAAAGTGAGTTGTAAATGTTTAATGTGCTCTTCAACTATTTTTTAGAATATAGTGATGTCATCCAAGTAAATTACTACAAATTTGTCTCGTTCTCCAACAAATGCTATGTCCATAGCTCTTTGAAAAGTGGTCGTAGCGTTTATGAGGCCAAAAGGCATTTTGGCATACATAAACGTCCCCTATGGTGTAGTGAAAGCGGTTTTCTTCTGATCTTCGGGATGTACAATGACTTGGTTGTATCCAGAGAAACCATCCATCATGCACATCCGAGCAGATCCTACTATCTTTTGCAGAATGTTGTCCATTTTAGGCAGAGGGTAATTATCTTTTAGTGAGGCCTTAGTCAGATTTCTGAAGTCGATACATAACCTTATTTCTCCATTATTCTTCTCGACACGGACTAAATTTGCTACCCAATTTGAATATCTCAAAGCCACAATAATTTTGGCCTGCAACAACTTTCTCACCTCTTTCTCAATTTATGGAAGTAACAAAGGATTAATCTACCTGAGCTTCTTTTTATCGGTTTCACCCCACTTTTCAAAGGAATTTTGTGTTGAATGATAGTAGTATCAAACATTTTCAATTCATATTATGACCAAGAAAACACATCCATATATTTGTTAAAAAGGTCTAAATACCTTTTCTTGTATTCTTTAGGGACTCCCTTATCTAGATTGATTATTCAGGGGTCTTCTTCTGTGCCAGTATTATAGTTCTCCACCTGCTCTTCAAGCTCTTATTGAGTTGGCCTGGCAGCCACATCATTTGGGTTAAACAGTCTTTCCGATGGGTCCAGTCCCCTGGGGATGGTATTACCCTTTAGTTTTAAAATCTTGTGCCCAGCAATAGTTTCTTCCCAATCGACTTGTTGTTCACTTGTTATCTTCTCATCCTCCTGGTCGATCATTGAGTTCGAAAACTCTCCAATAACCTCCATGAAGCATTTGATATGTTCCTCATCTTCAAACAACTTCCAATACTTTACATTATCTAGTATTGAAGGTATGTACTTGACCTCAACTTCATATCTTAGTAAGGAATTTTGAGGAGGAGCCTTAAAATTGCTAGCAACAACTACTAAGGAGTCAGCTATTCAATTTCTTTCTATGGGCAAAAAATGAATATTGAAGGCTAGGAAGACGTTCTCAATCAAATCCCATGCTTCATTTTGATAAGCCTTCAATCTTGGATTCTCGGTTTGGCACTGATTTTTTATTTGTTTTACCACCAACTCTGAATCCCCAAATACTGCCAAGCATCCAATGTTGATATTTCTGGAAACTTGTAGTCCTAACAACAATGCTTTATATTCAACAATATTATTAGTGGCTTCAGACTCTATGTAGAAATTTTGAATAATATGACACATATTCATAGAGATTATCCCGATTATACACTATTGCGGAATACATGCATAATACATAACCTCCTCTACGTTGATCATCAATTTACAGAAGCAGAAACAATAACATGCGCACATAGAAGCACTCAATCACACATATCAACACATTATTTTCCCAGGGAAAGAATCTCGCTAAAACCCCAACTATCTGTATATTATATTGATTGAGAACATGTAACAATACATAGTACAATACTCCTCACAAGTACTCAGTACTATCTCCACCTATTACACACAATACAGCTCAGATCTGATCTCCAAATCTCCCCCGCTACTTGCCTACCTCCACTGTGCAATCCTGCAAGAGAATGAATGATAATGGCTCAAGAAAACTTGTATTTACTTGGAAAAATCACGTGAGCACAAGCTACAATTACCCTTTGCCTCATTGGCATTACTCAATCCATTGCATGTGCAAATCTCATGCACAACTGATAGTCACAACTCACCCTTTCACTTACCTCTAACACTTGTCTCCATTGAACTGTCCATGCACTGAGTTAACTGATGTATTCTTCAGTTGCATTATGAGTTAATAATTAGTGAATTAATTAATAACTAATTCACACAACTCATCACTTAGTCTATTGGCTAGTTAGATTAAATACAACTAGTTCAACTAAGTCAAACTGAACACAACTCCATTAACTGCTCATCCAACTCCACATAACTCAATCACTGAAGTCCTCCATGCAATAGCTCAAGTAACCCATAAGAACCACGTATTTCCTTATGTCAGTTGCATGTGCCACATTTGCAGCTCAGACTGAAGTTCTCCAAGAGAATAAGATAAAGTTTAGAGTCCAAATATTACTAAGGGCTAATAATATTTGATTGTTTCTATTTTTACCTGACAGTCTAAAAATAAACTCTGATCACACCACTGTGATCCAAAAAATAGAAGTCCATCTATTTTTCCCAACATGACCAATCATCCATAAACAGCATCTTGCAACTCATAGACCATGATCCATATGTTAAAAATAGACATAGTCTAAAAATAGACTTTGCGCCAAACTTGCCTGCGGGACCACTTAGTGAAGGTGACTCCTTTCCACTAAGCTCCATCATCTTGTTGCATTCTCAACAAGCATTTCTTGTTGCACACTTTCAACACTCTAGTTTGAAAGAGAGAGGAATCAGGCTACCTTCTAGAGATATAAGACACCTGCTCAATTTCCTTCCCTGAAATAAGCACCATCAAATACAATTTCAATATTTTGTTAGACTCCAATGTTTGTTTATTCAACTGGATAAAACATTCCATCCAAGCTTCATCCATGATTAGATCATTTTCTTTTAGTAGCTAACAATAAAAATCATTCTCTTTACCATACATAGGAGCTTTATTTAAACAATCAGCCCTTGTAACTGTCTTCACAAATCTAGATTCTTTATACAATCGATGTTCTTCTCCACCAAACATAGGAATTGTAGCATATGTCAAATTCAGTTTGATGGACCCTTCGATTTTTGATCCCCATGACCTGGACAAAATCATACCAAACTTTGCAAGGATGTCAGTAACTACAATATCCATTACCACAATTTTTACTAGGATTTGAGCTAAATTGACCACTAGGTCTTTAATCATCCCCTGGAATTTTACCCTCTTGGAATCAAAGGAGTGAAAATCTTTGTATGATTTTGCTATTTTCAGTCCCACCTATCCCATGACAGATAGTGGCATCAGGTTATGAGACGCTCTTGAGTCAAGCATATATTTATGCAGTAAGAGATCATGAATTACCAAGGTAACATAGAGAGGGACAGTGGAAGAGTCCTGCTCCTCAACATGAGGTCCAAATAAAACCATGGGTCTTTCCTCTTGAAAATTTAGGCTATCTTGCAGGTGGGCCACAGTGGGTGAACACATGAATTGAGATACTTTAGCTTTACAATTAGGCTACTTCAATAATTCAGTTAAAGGAAGAAAGATTTTGACCTTTTCGATCTCTTTTTTAAGGTTGAAAGTAGAAGGGTTCCTATCATTTTTGGAAACATCAACAGGTTCTTCATCCTCATTATAGACTCACTTCACTTGTGGTGGCAACTGCTCTATTTTAGGAATCTCAGGCTTATGAGGAAAAGGATCCAATGACTCCTTTTTGTTTGGTGGGACTTGGTCAAGAGGTTTCTTTCCTTTTTTTGTTGATTTAGGAGGATTTGAGTGAGGGGGTTCCTCATTTTGATCCTACATTCAAAACCTTTTCCTAGAGGACTTGAGACCATATTTTTTGTGCAACTGGGTTTGCATGAAGTCAACAAACTATCTACAATAATTATTAATCTCACCATCATCCAGTAATGCATCCAACTCATCCCCTTCTTCCTCATGTGATTCTATTTCATGTTCCTCATCAGAAAGAGAAGAGGATTGGTTTTCTTGGACCTCTATAGTATCTTTAACATTCTCTTCAGGATCATCTTCCAGATACAAAGGGGGTTGAATATGGTCTTGTCGATCCTTTCTCTCCCTTTGCAAGAGCTACAAGGGTGGCCTCCTATATTGAGGGTTGAAATTTCGGTTAGGATTTGGTTGACTTTGTTGAGGTGGGTTTTGTTTTCCAACTCTAGTTTCACCAGCTTGTTAGAAAGATTTATTATCAATTTGTTCATCTCCTTTATTTTTTTCTCTTGGGTTTCCTTTCCATGACCTGAAGAGCTAGCTTCTTCCTTTCCCACCCTCCTATCACCATACTCAATTTTTCCTTTCCACTTCCCAATGGAGGTGAAGTTTGCTTCAACTTCTAGAGCATCTATTTGAATTTGGTCCAAGGTACGGGACTTCCTTTCTCTAAGGGTGAACCCAAATTTTGGTTCAAAGGCTCCAACAAAAACCACTTTGGCAGCAGCTTGTGGACATTCAATTTTAGCAGGTAGAATGTTGTATAATTTGATAAACCTTTTTTATAAATTCTAAAACATATTCATTATGTTTTTTCTTCATTGCATTAAATTATGTGAGGATGTACCTGTGGTCTTTTTTCTCTCCCCATTTCTACATAAAAGAGTTTTCCATCTCCTCCCAGGTAGTGATTGAAGCATTTGGTAAAGCTTTAAACCATTTCCTAGCCTCCCCATCCAGATACTAAACAAATAGTCTTAGTACTGAATCCAAATGTTCTACACTCAAGTTTTCAACAAATGCACACAAGATTTCTATATGTCTTTGAGCTTAGATATCATCCTCTCCAGAAAAATCTTGGCGGGATTTTAAGATAATCTTGCGGCATCCTATTCAAGGGTTGTGGCAAGTCAAGTGGCGTATATTTGTTGAGGAGAACATTGGGAACAACCATGTTTTGGAAGGGAGGTGGTAGAAAGTTTATTACATGGCCTTGCTAAGGGGTTGTATGAATTTGGGCTAGTTGGGGCTGAGGTGGACAACTAGTGATGCTCTGAGTTGGTTTTCTTATGAGGATATCTTTGACTTCTTCAATTTCTTGGAACGTATGGAATGTGAAGAGAGGAGTACTGACAAAATCCTCCCTGAATTTAACCTTTTAGGAAAATGAGATAAACAGTTTGCAACATTCTTCTGAATACTCCAAGGTTCTAGCAGAGGACTCAGTGAAGTTTATTTCAGCCTTCCGAGAGCTAGAGGTTGATACTTCAGGAAAGGATATGACCGGATCTGGAGTGATAGGATTTATTTCTTTCTAAATCCTCCTAGATATGATTTTTTTAGGGTAAAAAACTAGGGGAGTTTTCTATTGAGAAGTGTCAAACTGAGTATGGGGGCTCTTGAAAGCCAGGGTGCTCAAACATGGGTTTAGATAGTGGAGTCACCAAGGTGAGAAATCTTCAAACCACACCCCTTATTACTCACCTAACTGAAGGGTGTACGACTATTGTACCGAGGGAAAATATTATGATTCATACCCAACAACGGCGCCAAAAGATATTTTTGCTCCTAGAGACAACCCTTGACTTGAGGAGAGACCAATGCCTAGGACATCTTGATGAGTGTTTGCAGGATCTGCTGGAATTGTTTACTTACACTCAAAGTTAAAATATTTTAAGACAAGCTAGTTCAGAATATTCTTTAAGAAGATATGCAAATCTGGTAGCAAAGTAATACTCATAGAAGAATTAATGCTCGGCTTTAATGGCCAACATTACGTGAGCATGTAGTTTTTATTAGTCGTTGCGGTGAATTAGAGAGAATAATTATAAAGAAATGAAATTAAATACATAGGGCTTAGCTAAGAATCTCGTGCATTATATTTCAACATGAAACAGATGAAAGAAAGACATAAATGACATGTAAAATTACATGAAGCATGTATCAAGGATGTGAATTTTTATCAGTCATAGACATCTTAGATCAGCATTAGACATAGATGAATCCATGATTTCATAAAAAAAAAACATATCCAATAGCTAATATTACATGTAATCTAAACAGAAGAATGAAGGTACATGGAAAAGACACAAAAGAGAATACATACTACAACCTCATGTGAGCCAGAATCACCAAAATATTTCCTTAATCTTCAAACAAGGCATACATTTCATTCACAATTGCAGAGCTTCCCTCTTGGAACAAAATTTGAAACCCTTGGTTTTGTATCATAAACTGTTTTTTATATGGCCTTAGGAAGAGCACCCCTTACAAAATATTCTTTCTTGATTTTACAGTGCATCATCATAACAAAAATATATCAGCGTACTTAGTGGCACAACTGTACTAGATGGATCCTAACTAACTGGCATTGAGTCTTTGAGAAGAAAATAGTTACATAAAACATAAAATAGTAGAATTTCATGATTGACTCAATTAGTATTATGTTCAATTATGATGGGCTAGTCAAGGAGGCAGTGTTGTTGGATCAATGATATGGAGTTGTGGAGGATTAATGAACTGATCGCATCGTTTCCACAATGTTGGACTTGGTAGAGGAGCATGAAAGAACAATTGATAGGAAATTTTAAGACTAGCAATCCTTGCATAGTTCAACATGGGACAAAATAAGGTCTTCACCAACCCCAACAGTTGAAAATCTCTTCTTAAGTAGTTTACCATAGTTTTACCCTTTAAGGTAGAAGCGTTCTCGTGGGTTGAATCAACCTTGCTTTTGGCCTCTACCAACTTCTGACTATATTGCTCCCAAGGGGTCAACACTCCCATGAAATCCCAATAGTTGGGCACCCCTCCTTTAACTCTCTCCTCAAACTCTCATTTAAGGGTAGTGACATCCTTCAACACTACTTCAAAGCATTCTTCAACTTTGGCTCTAGCCTCCTCCTTCTGGACTACATTGGAAATATCCATGATTGCAGACACCCTATCCACCACATATATAGCCCTCAACTCACCGAGTGGCTTCTCATTCACGTACTGGATAAATTTCTTGGAAGTCTGGACATTCTTTTCACCATCTTCTTTAGAAGCTAAGATGAAGAACTCATAGCCTTTGATCACAATCCTTTGCTCATCCATCAAAGTTATGTGTTCCCATTTGTTCTTTGCCTCTGCTGTTATCTCATCCCAGATATTTGTTTAGCTTGTAGGAGGGACATATTTCCTTTTAGTTTGTCTTTAAGCTCAGAGATCTCTTTATTCGCTGCCTACAAATTTTGGTTGATCAAATCTACATTTGTCTTGGAAATCTCGAGTTGTTTTTCCTTTTGTGTCAGGGCTCGTTAAGAAGTGTATAAGTCCATCTACACCTTCTAAAATTCCCCTTCTAAGAGTTGGAGCTTGGTTAGGGTCTTTGTGAGTTGTTATGTGGGTTTCTGATGGTTCTCAGGCACAAGTACTACACAATTGTGAGTATCTATCCTCTGTTGAAGCTCTGCTACTTGATGCTTAGGAGCCACCACCTCATTATTCCTGACAATCAGCGCTTTATCCATGATCTCTTTCTCTTCCTCCGCCTGTGCAAGTTCTTTGGACCGGACATGTTCACTTGCATCCATTTTTAGCTTGTGCCTCAACTCGTGAATATGAACTTGTGAAGTTTGGAGAAGGGTCTCAATAGCAACTTTGTGCTCTGGGTTCACTCCTAGCTTCACGATTAGCTCCTTGAAGTTCTCCTTATACATATGTAAAGCTTTGGAATTAACTTTCTCTTACTTCAACCTTATTGTAGCTTTCTCCAAAAAAAAAAAATTAACCTTGTTTATGGTCATGGCATTACAATTTTGCTCATTGTACAACATTTCTTCTGCTTTCCTGTGGAAGTTGATCTTGTAAGAGAGAATAATTTCGGCAAAATCACATAAAAAATTATTCGTCGACGCGTTTCGAACCAACTAGTGTGGTTCATCGTCAGGACAAGTTGAAGATCCAATCTGAGCGACCAGTTAAATAGGGACAACAGACCATTCCAACAACTATATTTTTCGAATAACGGATAAGCAAGACCTCTAACAGCTAGATTGACCAAGGTCCAAGGTTGTTAAATTTTTATTTTATTTATTATTATTGTTATTATTATTATTATTATCTATTTATTTTTAATATAAATTAACATTATGTTCCTATAAATAGTATAAATAATAGACGAAATTACTA
>APFE030644778.1:163953-175155 GCA_000404065.3 Pinus taeda | reverse complement strand
GAATTTGGGGGATCTCAGTGATGGGAAGTGTTTAATAAGGTACATTAAGGATAGGGGAAGGTGTGTGAATATTAGGATACAAGTTTTTTCGATGATTTGACCATCCAAGAGAAATTACCTCCAAAACCTTAGGAGAGGGAAATGGACCTTACCTAGGCACAACCGAAGCATGAACAAGCTATAAAATGACCCAATGGAACTTGACATGATGACGACAACCCTCTGAATAATGGTACACCCAGCTGAATGGTGACATGGACCGACATTTGGACAATTTTGAAAAGAGTGAAAACAAACCCTAGACCTAATGCCTAGTGACCAAATTTTGCTTGAAGACTTATTGAAATGACAAAATTTGACCTTGACACCTTAAAATCAATTTGTAAGAGCATGTTTGATCACTGAAGGAAGGCTGCAAAGACTGACACTAACACATGACAACCATAACCATGACAATGCATGCACAACAACACATAGACACTGACATGCATAACAAATGCATATAAAATCAACATGTATTCATGACAAGCACATCCCAACAATAACATCATCAAATTCTACATGTCAACACAAATGCAATAATGACCACCACCATGCATACAAATCAAGCACATATGCAATATTCATGCATGCATGACAACCATATTCTGCCAATCCAGTCCAAGCATTGAACCATGCTCTGATACCAATCTGTAACCACCTCACCTAGTTCCAAAATTATCTAGAAATCCATATCAACCAAATGAAATAACCCCATCACATCATGGCTATCTGCAGATTGAAAGGAAAGGATAAAACCACTATCACACATGCAAGTAATCCCTTTATAGCCAGATGATCCAACTCTTCCTTGCTTGATCTTTGCTTCCCTTTTATTTCTTGTCCTTCCTTTGCCTTTCTTTCTCCAACGCTAGAGTGTTCCAAGAATGCTCTAATTGTGCAAGAGTATGAGAGAAAGAGAATAGGGAGAGAGCTCCAACCCAAAAATGCCAAAAGGCTGTGAACTTATCCTTTGAAGCCTTTTTATCAGTGAGGCCTCTAATTTCGTCATTTTCCTCTATTTTCCTTCAGTTCCTCCTCACATGCAACCGATGACCTTTCACCTTCTTCTTCTCTTAATTTCCTTTATTTTCATAAATAAAATGTCAATTAATGTATGTTTCCCTTTTCAATGTCTTTTCCATTACCTTTTCCAATTTCCCCTAGCCATAATAATTCAAATGAACGTCCACTAGGTGTTTTTCCCAACATTCAACTTGGAATAAGTGTCCCATGACATTGCTCATATTTTTCCTTTATTAACTTTTACTACACAAACTTTTAACCTGTGACTGTTACAAGATATGTTCGTGGATCTTTGATTTTCATAAAGTGATTTAGGTTTTCAAAATTTTAAAAATAGTGTCTTTGCTTGAACTTTTAACTTTAGTGTCATAGATATAAACATAGTTGTAATTTATAGTAAATACATTTCATTCACCCTAATATGTAGTTCAATAATGAGGAAGTAAACATCATCCATGTATACAAAAAGTGAACAATAATGGACAAAGTAGGGGGCTCTACAAGTATTTGTGTAAGTAACAAAGGAGGATTTATCTTCTCACTTGGCATGTCAAATTCAAAATTCATTTTCATTTTTTTCCATAACTTATGACTTTAGTAAGGAACTGCCTTACATTACACCTACACATCTCCCTTATACTGAGTTATAGAGCCCCTCTCAGTGCAATTACAAAACAACACTCTATATTTGGCACCTTCAAGGTGAGACTTTGGCTTTTGAATAACACTCTTACCTTATGGAGCACGAACTTTGACAATTTGAAATTGTCTTAGTTGGATTTCATGAATTACTTTTTCCAAAATAAAATCAAATCTTGAATGAATCTTTATGAAACACAAACCTTTTGAATTAAACAAAGTCTTTTGGTAGAAATCACATAAGATAACTTTTTGGTCGATACATTTCGAACCAACAAGTGTGGTTCATCATTAGGACTAGATGAAGAGGAAGACCATGGCAAAAGCTTGAATAGATAGCAATGCAGAGACCAAAATTACAAGTAATGACTATATTTGAACAATGATATTAATTTCTTAATATATTAAAAACAAATATGATTAAGTAACATGATTAAATTAATACATTACATGTGATATTACAAAATTAGTCCAAGACATTTACTAATATGGTTAACTATACTTGACATTATTGATAGTGTTGATTTCGTATTGGATTTGGTATATTATTAAAGCTTCAACTTATACAACTAATTATTTCAGTATAATCTTGAACTCCACTATGACTTTGTGTAGAAAATCTATGATAGGTTAACCCGATAATGCAATATAAATCAAAGCAGAATATTATAACCTACTTCTACTATCAATTTGTGGAAGCTTAAAGATCGAGCTGAACACTATAGTCAAAAGAAGAAGAATCAATGGCACAATACACATGAAAATACTTTGGGGAAAGCCTTAGCTCTCACAGCTAGCCATCTCTCGGTACAATCCTCACAGATGCTCATAAGAAACCTTGGCTTCTCTCTAGCCTTCCTCTCTACCCTCCAAGCTTCTATTTCCTTGCGTTGTTCCTTGTGGATGATTTGCCTATTACAAATTGGAAAACCAATCCTTCAAAACTGTGCAATCCTCAAGGATGAATCCTTGACTGCATGCATGTGTTTTCTCCACGAGAAAACACATGCAACTGATAGCACATTGTCCTTGACCATTAATCTCAATTGGGTCTTTCTCAGAATAGACATGCATGAGTCTCTGAGGAGGGAATCTTCAGTTAAGTGGAGTAGCACTAGTTGAGTGCATTAATGCATCAACTGACTATTAACTCACTATTAGTTCCTCAAACAGTATGGAACTAATTTAATTGGACTTAACTCAGTAAAATGAGTTAACTAATTACAACTTAAATATAACTCAATCTTATCTCCTTAATTTAAGGGATAACACTTGCATGACTTCAGAAAGACTTCTAACTTGAATTTCTCCAACTAATTAATTGAAAATAAATTAATTAATTATTTCCAAGTAGCTGTTAAGACTAAATTCGATTTTAATTCACAATTTAATTCAAGGACAGATTTAATTGGAATATTCTTGTTGCCATATTTCAACACTCCCTCTCAACAAGAAAGGGATTATCTGCCACCCCGATCCTGTCTCTATGGAACTCGAATTTACACTTTGATAATGCCTTTGACAAAATATCTGCATCTTGCTCCTTTGTGAAAATACTATAGCAACATGATCCTCCTCGCTACACAGTCTTTGAGATGATGATACCGGATGTCGATGTTATTGGACCTATCATGAAATACTGGATTCACAGAGAGTTTGATACAACTCTGATTATCATAATAGATCACAGTTGAATCCATCCTCTGTTCAAACAAACCAACTAGGATTTTCTGCATCCAGATGGCCTCACATGCTGCTTAACTTGCATCCATGTGTTCTACCTCTGTTGAGATAAGTGTAACCAGCCTCTATTTCCTACTGTACCAAGAAACTACCACTGACCCAAGGTTGAAAATTCCTCCTGATGTGCTCTTCCAATCTAATGGACTCCCAGCCCAATCTGCATCAATGAAGCTCTGTAGCTTCACTCCCTATATCCGTTTATACCATAATCCATACTGAGACATGCCTCTAAGGTATCTCAATACATGCTTTGCTGCCTTCCAAAACTTCTTGGTAGGCTGAACCATCGCTTGACTCAACCGGTTCACCGCATAGCACAAATCTGGTCATGTGTTCATTAATTATATCAGTGAACCCACAAGCTACCTGTACATAGTAGCCTCTACCACTTCTCTTGAAGTAGCAAACTCCTTCCTCCAGTTACTGGCTAGAGGAGTCTACATGGGCTTGCACTTCTCAATGTGGAATCTCATGAGTATCTCGTTGGCATACTTGCCCTAAGACACAAATAACTCCCCATCCTTTTGCAACACTTCCATGCCAGGGAAGTAATGCATGAGACCCATGTCTTTCATCTCAAATTCTCTTGCAAGGCCCTCTTTGCAAGACATGATCAACTGATCATCACTAGTCAATATGAGATCATCAACATAAAGTACGATGATCAACAACTTACCTTCCAACACGATGTGGTATAGGTTTGCATCCACTTCACTCTTTGTGAAGCCCAACCCAGTGAAGTAGTTGTCTATCTTGGTGTACCAAGAACGAGGTGTTTGCTTCAGCCCGTACAACGCTCTCTTGAGTTGGCACACATGCAACTCACAATCGAAGGTCTCAAAACCTTTCGTCTGCTTTATGTACACCTCTTCCTCAATCTATCCATTGAGGAATGCAGTCTTCACATCCATCTGATGGATCTTCCAACCCATCAGTGCTGATAGTGCCAACATAGATCTGATAGATGAGTACCTTGTGACAGGAGCAAAAGTCTCATCACAGTCAATCCCCTTGACCTATGAAAAGACACAAGCAACAAATCTTTCCTTACGCTTCTCCACACTACCATCAGTAGCTTGCTTTACCTTGTAAAGCCAATGGGAACTCACAACTGATTTGTTCTCCGGTCTCAGAACCACATCCAGAACATTGTTACGAAATATGGAGTTATACTCCTCCACTATATCATCAACCCAAATCGGCTACTGCACTGCTTCCTCAAATGAAGATGGCTCGGTCTCAACACATTCCCTAGCAAGGGCCATTTATCTAGTGTACCTCTCAGGTGACCTCCTTTGTTTGCAATGAGAAGATGGTGCTCCCACATTCTCTCTCACATCCTCCAACAATCTATCAGCTTCTCTTGTGTGCTTTCGTCCATCTCTGGAAGACTTTGCTTGAGTGGATGTCTCCACTCCTGGAACCTCTGCATGCAGCTGCTCCACATCAGTCTGAGACTCCTCCTCCTTAGGAACCAACAGTTCCTCCACAACTTGTAGTTAGAGCTCCCTCTCAAGGGAAACTTGCATGGCCTTCTGCTCATCAAACTTGAGATCTCTGCGAACCACTATCCTCCGACTGATAGGCAAGTACACCCAATAGTTGTGAGGTGTATCAGTGTACCCCACAAATATCACCAACTCTGTTTTCAACTCAAGCTTCTTCTGTGCATCCTTTGTCACATGGCAATATACTGATGAGCTAAAGATCCTGAAGTGACCCACATCTGGTCTCTTACTGGAGAAAGCATCCTCTGGTGTCTTCATCCCAAGTATGTGATGCAGGATTCTACTCTGTAAATAGACCGTTGTGTTGCATGCCTCAGCCCACAAGTGAAGTGGTAGGCATTGGTCATGCAGCATTGCCCGCGCTGCCCCTACAATAGTTTTGTGCTTCCACTCGGCCACCCCATTCTGCTATGGGTTATGAGGTGCCGTCAACTCTCGTTTAATTCCTTCCGCTGCACAGAAGTCCTTAAACTCTTGAGAGACATATTCTCCATCGTTGTCACTTCTCAAGGTCTTGATTTTCTTCCCTAACTCTTTCTCGACCAAAGCTTTGAACTCACAAAAATTTGTGAAAGTTTGGTCCTTCTTCTGCATGAAATAAATCCAACATTTACGAGAATAGTCATCAATGAAAATCACATAATACCTTTGCTTCGTTGTGGATGTCGTTGGGAATGGTCCACACAAATCAGTATGAACTCGCTCTAAGATAGCCTCTGCTCGACTGTCTCGATCAAGAAAGGAAGAATTGGTGTGCTTTCCAAAGGTACAACCTTTGCATGTGTCGACTTTCTCAAGTTTACCTTTGGGAAGTCCTATAGATATCTGTTCCATTATCTTCAAAGCCCCATGATGCAAATGGCCCAACTGCCTATGCCACAACTTGCCAATGTCTTGGCTTTGAACCAATTCTGCTTTCGTACTCAATGTTGCACAATCATCTACCTCTAGTTTATAGAGATTCTTCACCCGAATCCCTATCTTCTTGGTCTGACCCGTGGCTATGTGTCTTAGGAATACCTTTCCTTTACTGAAGACAACATCGTAGCCTTTGTCCTCCAACATCATGACTGATACCAAGTTCTTCTTTAGTCCAGGCACATACATCACGTCTGCCAAGGTGAGAGGATCTCCATGCTCCCTCTGAAAAGAAACCGTGCCCACTCTTGAAACATTATACCTTCCGTCATCGCCCATCTCTATGCGCATCTTGAGGTCTTTCTCCTCCAAGGCACTGAATAAATTTTTATCACCAGTCATTTGGAATGAGGCTCCACTGTGAAGATACCAGACACAACCCATCATCGATGACACCATGCATGCGATGAGGGTAAAGCCCATTTCGAACTAAGAGGCTAATGCCTCACCTTCCGATCCTTCCGAGGATCCCTTCTTAGACTTCTTCTATGGGAAATTAGTCGCATAATGTCTCATCTTGTGACAATTAAAACATCTTACTTTAGACATGTCACCCTTCTTCCCTTCATGAGAAGAATTTGATTTGAAATGGGAATCCTTCCCCTTCCCTTTCCTTTCCTTACTTGCTAAGGCCATATTTCCTTCATCACTATTCTTGGATGAAGAACCATCTCATGTGCTCTTCCCGATCTCCTTCTGCATAAGATGTGACCACCGTCGTTCCCAATTCGGCAGTTTCTCCCTTCCATTCACAGAGTCCTTGTAGTTATTCCAACTCTTTTGAAGGCCAAGGAGAGCGAGGCTCACCATATCATCGACAATAATTATTCCCACACTTCCAAGCTCATCTCTGTAGGTGGTGAGCTTGTTCAGATATGTGGGAATAGTATCACCCTTCTCCATCTTGATTCTTTGAAGTTTATCTTTGAGCGCCAAATTCTTCTGGTCGCTACTATTTTAGTAGAGTTCCTTCAATGTCTTCCACATTGAAAATGGAGTATCCTTCCCATGGAGACTCTAGACAATATGGTTTCGAACTCCCTCAAGGATAATCCGTCTCGCCTTCACCACACACTTCTTCCACTCACCCACATCTTGTGCATTAGTTGAAGCTGGCTTTGGGATTTATTGATCAATGAATTCCTTCAAGCCATTGTCTTCTATTACAGCCTCCATTCTATCTTCCCATGTTATGTAATTCGAGCTACCTTCTGAGGCATACTCGAGTCTCAAGCCATAGAACACCATTGGCCAACCTTGAAGTATGATATGAATTCGATTTGCACTTGCAACCCCAAACACCAAACTTCAAATTCTCTTCTCAGTATACTGTTAACAGCTCCGATACCATGTAGAAAATCTGTGATAGGTTAACATGATAATGCAATATAAATCAAAGTAGAATATTATAACTTACTTCTACTATCAATTTGTGGAAACTTACAGATCAAGCTGAACACTATAACCAGAAGAAGAAGAATCTATGGCACAATACACATGAATATACTTTAGGGAAAGCCTCAGCTAAAAACCCCACACTATTGTATTATCATACATGATGGAAATACATAGGAATTATACAAAGCCTTAGCTCTCACAGCTAGCTAGCTCTCAGTACAATCCTCATAGATGCTCATAGGCAATCTTGGCTTCTCTCCAGCCTTCCTCTTTGCCCTCCAAGCTCATATTTCCTTGCGTTTTTCCTTGTGGATGATTTTCCTATTACAAAGTGGAAAATCAAGCCTTCAAAACTACGCAATCCTTAGAGATGAATCGTTGACTTCATGCATGAGTTTTCTCCATGAGAAAACACATGCAACTGATAGTACATTTTCCTTGAACATTAATCTCAACTAGGCCTTTCTCAGAATAAACATGCATGAGTTTCTGATGAGGGAATCTTCATTTAACTGGAGTAGCAGTAGTTGAGTGCATTAATGTATCAACTAACTGTTAACTCACTATTAGTTCCTCAAACAGTTTGGAACTAATTTAACTGGACTTAACTCAGTAAACTGACTGAGTTAACTAATTACAACTCAAATATAACTCAATCTTATCTCCTTAATTTAAGGGATAACTCTTGCATGACTTCAGAAAGACTTCTAACTTGAATTTCTCCAACTAATTAATTTAAAATAAATCAATTAATTATTTCCAAATAGTTGTTAAGACTAAATTCTATTTTAATTCACAATTTAATTCAAGAACAAATTAAATTAGAATATTCTTGTTGCCATATTTCAATACTTTGTTATATTATTAAATTTCAACTTATACAATTAATTATTTCAATATAATCTTGAAATCCCTCCCTCCTTAAATTCTCTGCCCTTATTAAAGAGAAATCTCATGAACCTTGATGATGAGATTCCCTCTCATCGTAAGTCTATCCCAATATGATTTATAGACTATTATGAATATTTCACTATAAAATTTGTTACAATAAATCTTATAAATTTATATTGAAAAATATAAAATCTATAACCATTATTTTCGATAACTTTTTAAATTTATTAGATTATTATTTTTAACCTATAAAATAGAAAATTAGAAAATTGAATTCCGTGAGTTATTGGAGCTGAATTGAATCATATTATTATGCCAATGATATCCACTTGATCGAAGAAATATACGAATGCCTTATCCATAAATCTTCCCTTCCCTGATCCATTCTCCATATTTCGTTGTAATTTCCTTTCGTATTTCCTTCCCTACATTTATTATTTCATTTTAAATTCAAAAACTGCAGCAATAAAATTCAAATTTTGCCCATTACATTCATTGTATCTAGACATAAAAATTAAAAATTCAATACTATAATTCTTCTAATATATATAATAGGTGCAAAGCCTTCTGCAATTTGGTAATTGTTCATTGTAAGTCAAACTATGGAAATAGGCCATGCTTGGCCTATCGAATGTGCCTATTTGCCTTTACATTGGTGAAAAGCCGTCCAGGTGCATTTGGCACATGTAGAGAGATGGAACCCAAAACGCAATTTATAGTCTTGTAACGATTAGGGCGATAAAGCTGTCAGGTATGTAAGAAAACCAGTATCTACAACGTTGTCAGAACAGCGTTGCTTTGCTGTACATTTGCGTCTAGTACAGCGACTCCCGAGCTTATTCGGTTCAGTTATTCAATTGAGTTTACGGTCAGAAAATTGGCAACACGAGATGTGACGACGTTCTTGATCCCGTTCTGCGCATTCATCTGGATGCACGTAAGAGTCTGCTCTTTACAGGATACAATGCCAGTCACTATCAGCCATCCAAATTGCTGTCAATCAATGAAAAATAGAGATACCTATCTGTATCCCATGGTGCCACGTTAAAAAATCCATTCGCACAGACCCCAAAGTGATAGAGCGTGTAACACATTTCCAGCCTTCCGTGACCCGCATGCGCCTACAATTCCGGAAACTATAAAAGGGAATGGTAGCATGTATCATACGTTTCATTTCAAATCTTTTAAATTTCAAAGTAAACCAAATTTTTGGGGTAGATTTTCTCATACACGTTTATTTCAAATCATGTCATTTTTTCAATGAAACCAGCTTTTGCATGCTGGTCTGACAAATTACGAGGTTCCCACCGACATCTTTACGATAAGTTAATTGGCGTACTAAAGTAGTTATAAAGGGAGTTCTTGTAATTTCAACTTCGGCAAATTTAGGAGCGTCAGTCCGACATCATCTCTCGAAGTTGTAAAGTGTTTGACGGTGATTCCAATTTCTATCAGACGAGTAATACTTTGATGGTCAATGATTAGAGATACGAGTTTTCAACCGTATTTTCTTTTCAAAAGTGAAAAGTTATGTAAAAACAGTTCGGATACAGTGGAGAAGATGATAACTTACATTCGCAATGTCAAAAAATTTGTTAAAGATTTTCCATATTAATATCATTCTTCTATATTTTTTTTCCCTCTGGCAGTTTAATTAATAATGCCAATTGTATGATATGAAGTTTTATAATTAAAGATGGCAATTGTATCCTATGAAGTATTATATAAGCTTTAAGGTTTAAATTGGTTGGTGCAAGGTGTACATGGTTCGTTTAAAGTCTAGAGTGGGAATGGTTGAAATAAATCTCTATTATTAAGTATGAGTCTAATTTAATTAAATTGTAAATTTCTTGAATAAATAAAATAATTAATTTTCTGTAAATTTCTTGAATAAATAAAATAATTAATTTTCTACCTTCATAGGTTTGATTCTGATTAAGAATAATTTTTTTTAATAATTAACTAAATGTTGGAGAAAAAAATTGGGAAGAGAATGAAATAAATAATAAAATAATATGAATATGGTATTTATTATTAAAAAAAAAATATAATAATATTTTTAGAAACTATTATTTTAGATAAAAAATAAAAAATATGTAATAATTAATGTAGAAAAAAAATTGTACATATCCTACAATAAAATCTAAAATTTATAATTGATAAAATATAAAATGGAAATAAAAATAAAATAGGTTTATTTTAAATATAGATAGTTATAATTAGTTAATTATTTAAAAAAAAATAGATATTATAGTTTTTAGGGGGTTGGTTGATTGATGATTATTGTGATATGAAATCTTTGTGAGGTATGTAGTTTTATGTTTGGACACTTCAATGGAGTGAAAAACAACCCAACCTATGTCACAAGTCTGGGTTAGTGATAGATTTCTCTATATACCCAAAAAGAAAAGTTATACTACCCACCTACACATTACCTAGCGATAGGTTCTTCTAGATATCCAAGAAGCCTGCCTAGTGATAGATTTCTCTAGATACCAAAAAAAAAGGTTATACTGCCCACTTACACATTACCTAGTGATAAGTTCTTCTAGATACCCAAGAAGAAAAGTTATACTACACACTTACAAATTCCTCATGATGATGATCATATTTTTATACTATAAATACAAAACAAGATATTAGAAGAAAATACAAGTAATGAATTTAATTTATTTTAAATTAATAGTTGAATTGAGGCTTCTGTGATCCGTAATAGTTGAAACAATAACTTCTGCATAAATCACATGTAGACAAACGTTTATCACACGTTTCGAACCAACCAGTGTGGTTGATCGTCAGGACAAGTTGAAGAAACAGATCCAGCTTTGCATGCTAAATAGTCTGAGCAGAGCCTCCAATGGCTATCTTGATCAACAACTAATTTTGACTTAGGGACCGCAGTCAAAATGTCAAATTGATAATTTAATGGAGTTAGTTATCATACCTTAAATTATATAAAAGAAAAACTCATAGATGTTGTTTATGTTACTATTTTATTAAAAATTGTAACTTATATGGGAATTAAAAATACCTAATTTAT
>APFE030644778.1:138883-150073 GCA_000404065.3 Pinus taeda | reverse complement strand
ATTGGAATGTGATGGTTGTGCACTAGGGAAGATGCATAGAGATGAATTCCCTGTGCATGTCAACAGAAAACAAAGAGACATCCTAGAGCTAGTGCATACAGATATCTGTGGACCTATGCAGACTAGGTCTTTAGGAGGTGCATAAATTTATTAGATTATTATTTTTAACCTATAAAATAGAAAATTAAAAAATTGAATTCCGTGACTTATTGGAGCTGAATTGAATCATATTATTATTCCAATGATATCCACTTGATCGAAGAAATATACGAATGCCTTATCCATAAATCTTCCCTGATCCATTCTCCATATTTTGTTGTAATTTCCTTTCGTATTTCCTTCCCTACATTTATTATTTCATTTTAAATTCAAAAACTGCAGCAATAAAATTCAAATTTTGCCCATTACATTCAATGTATCTAGACATAAAAATTAAAAATTCAATACTATAATTCTTCTAATATATATAATAGGTGCGAAGCCTTCTGCAATTTGGTAATTGTTCATTGTAAGTCAAACTATGGAAATAGGCCATGCTTGGCCTATTCAATGTGCCTATTTGCCTTTACATTGGGTGAAAAGCCGTCCAGGTGCATTTGGCACATGTAGAGAGATGGAACCCAAAACGCAATTTATAGTCTTGCAACAATTAGGGCGATAAAGCTGTCAGGTATGTAAGAAAACGGCGAATCCTATTTCCACCTCCATAGCAAAGTTAATGCTATGGAGGGTACATCATCGGACCATGCGATCGTAAAGTTTATCTGTCTCCGGCATCCCTCTCCGGCTGCCCATCGACCCTGCCCGCAGCCACCCGCAGCCTGCAGCCCTCCGGCTAGGAAAGGACTCCAGCCTCCACCAGAAAACACCGACGTGACCGCTGGATATTTCAGCAAGGTCGAGGAAGGGACAGGTCTATTTATTTTCCGATAAGTGTACAGCTCTGGAGATTTCTTCACAGATACGCCTTCAATGCTATCTCCGCGCCCAAAAATTCAAATGCTTCTTCCGCGCCAAGAATTTCACAACACCTTCAATGCTATCTCCGTGCCCAAAAATTCAAATGCTTCTTCCGCGCCAAGAATTTCACAACAGACTGGTGGTTGCCCAAAAATTCAAATGCTGCTTCAATGTCAAGAATTTCACAACAGAAAGCTGGGTTAGGACAATCTTGAAATGAGCTCATGGCGCACGAAAGACTAAGCCTATTGCAAATGCCAAACTCACGATAGAAACTCCATGGCATCGAGCTACCTTCCACTGATGCTGTGTGTTATGCTCTCCAGACGTTTAACACTTCTCTGCACCACAGTTGCGTGATACTATTGTTACTTCAGACGACTCCTCCACACCAGCGGGACTACAATAATTTGCTACACACGCTCTTCTTGAGTTCGCATTAATGCGGGGGGCAGATTGTGGCGTCTTTAGAACTGTAATCTCAGCGACGGCCTCAATGAATTGAGCTTGCAGCAACAGCTTTATATTTTTCTACTGTGATGGAAGAGGGGGTCACTAGTTATTTATTCCATGGGAGCAGCTGGTTACGCACGGCATTCCAATTAATACATGTAGCTATATTTTGAGCGTTTCATTATAGTAGCTATAGTTTGAGCATTTCATTATGTAGTGATGTGTGTATAATAAGAGTGAGAGCCATATAGTGTAAGAGTTGTATCTGTTTATGGTTAGAGAAATTGAGTTCGCTATCTCGACGTGTAAGTAAATACATTGTTCTCACTCAGACCATCTATTGAGATTGGTATGGGATTTTACAAAGACAAGAGGCAGAATAATACGGTCCAAGAATGAAGAAAGCTGCAAGAACTTTTCGCTATCTCGACCTGTAGGTAAATACATTGTTCTCACTCAGACCATCCACTGAGATTGGTATGGGATTTTACAGCAACGAGAGACAATAATACGGTCCAAGTATGAAGAAAGCTGCAAGAACTTGCATCTCTTCCAAGTCCTGACATCGTCATTTTATCCCTATGGTTCGATCAGTGTGCACTTGAAACTGTAACAACTATTTGTAAAAGATACTACAAAAACTCTGTTTTGATACTTGGGAAATGGAATAATGGCACGGTATCATTCACTATGTTAATTTTAATTGGACAATACTTGGAAAATGGAATAATGGCACGGTATCATTCACTATGTAAATTTTAATTTGACATGGCTATAACTATAGTCTCTATGTTTTATTTGATACGATGTATAATATGAATGACTATAATTTGGTTTATAATTTTCTTTTTACTAAAATAAACACGGTCAAGCTAAATAAATGGTTATATCTATGAGAAATATTTTTTATTGATATTTTAGATGATATTTTGATGGTTGAATATAAATATGTTATTGTTACTAGGTATAGAATTTTTAATTTTACTATACATGTTATTGTACAATTTAAAAAATGTCATAAAAAATAAATAAAATATTATCAAAATTATATATAATTTTTTAATTAAGTAAATTTTTAATAGGTAAATAGTTTATGTGATAATATTAAGGGTAATTATTATGATTTATCAATATTATATATGTAATATTAGGATATGTTGATATGAATATTTTTTCAGTTAAATTAATTTCTATATATATTATTGTGAATATTTCAATATATTTCATAATAAAATCTCTACCACTTGTTTTATAATTAAATCTCTAGGCTTAGTAATTAATGAAAAGGAAATTAAAATTATAAAAAACTTATTTTAAAATATATTTATAAATATACCTTGATTATTATTATTTTATCTTTTACTTATTATTAAATATTTTGTAAGCACAAATTTGTATTTTTGGATTTAAATTTTATTGTGCATTCATATTATTAATCCACATTTAAGACTATCCAACAAAGTATTTAACGTTAGCTATATATTTAGGTTATCTTGAATAAAAGTTTACTGAATGCCTTTTAGTAAAAGTGAATTATGTTAAAGTGGTTGAAATTAGATCGAGGGAAAATAAAAAAACGGAGTTGTCTATAATGCAACTTTTTGGAGATTCCGGTGACGGAATCTGGGCGAAGAAATTGAGGTTAAATTTTGATTTGTTCCAGTTAAAATGGAATTGAGGTTAAATTTTGATTTGTTGCAGTTAAAATGGTTTTTTAACTGCATATTTGGATTCAGCACCCTGAAAAACCCCCTGGGACGCTTTGATTGTGCAGAAACTAGCTATCAAACTTGAGATTCCAACAAACAGCTGCTGGATTTTGACTGGAAAAACCCACCAGAAAGGCTTTCAAAAAGTCTCATTATAGACAACTGCTAAAAAAACTACCTTTTGATCAGGAATACACTTTTTGTTTAAAAGATATTGGATTTTCTTTTTGTTTACTAAAGTCAATTTTGTTAAAGTGGTTGAACTTTGAGGGAGGGAAAATCAAGAAACTACCTTTTGGTCACGAATACACTTTTGGTTCAAAAGACATTGGAATTTTTTTTACTAAATTGAATTCCGTTAAAGTAGTTGAATTTAGATGGAGGGAAAATTAAGAAACTACCTGTAACATCCCCGTTAATGTAAATATTTTTTTTACTGCAACCAAACAAATTATTACTTTTCTTTAAATTATAAATTGTTCTTAAATTAAGAATTGAGAAGGAATTTAGCACTTATTAGTAAATGGTGTTTCTTTTGATTAATTGGTTAAAAGAAGCAGTTACTTGTTCCAAGAAAAAAAACTAAATCTTGGAAAGTATTTGAAAGCAAAAATATCAAGATGATAGGGATATCTTAGATCAACAAGAGAAAACATTGTGCTAAAAGGTCAGGCAGTTGTGTTAGATATGTCTGGTTAAGACCTGAAAGCTGGATATACACTTAGTCTCGAAGGAGAGAAAGAACATGTCTGGTTAAGACCAGATAGCTTTATATACACTTAGTCTAGCAGGAGAGAAAGAATATGTCTGGTTAAGACCAGATAGCTCGATATACACTTAGTCTCGAAGGAGAGAAAGAATTCCCTGGTTCAGGATAGCACGGGGGAGATTTATTGGCATAGTAAATCTCACAGTATGGAGGAAAACAAAGTGAAGGTATATACACTTAGTCTCCAAGGAGAGAAAGAATTCCCTGGTTCAGGGATAACAAGGGGGGAGATTTACTGGCATGGGGAGATTTACTCGCGTAGTAAATCTCACGGTAGGTAGGAAAACAAAGTGAAGGTCTATGTATAGACCAAAATTGGAAGCAGCAAACTCAAATAAGTTAAAATCTCCTGGGAGCTACAAAATCACATAAGTTATATTTTGTGATTAAAGCTTCAAATTTGTAGACTAATAAGTCTTATTCTGATTTGTTAAATGATTTAGAGTTATTAAAAGCCTTATTATGATTTGTTAATTGATTTAGAGTTATTAAAGGAGTTAATTTCCTAGTCTGTTGATCCTAGAAATCATATCAGTAAGGTATCTTTTAATAGAAGTAAAGAATTCTTTTCAAAGCTATCTTTACAGGAACAAGAAACAGAAAAACACTAAAACACCTTCACTACCGAGAATGTAAATCACAGTAATTATCAACTATTAAAACACCTTCACTACTCAGAATGTAAATCACAGTAATTATCAAGGAAGATGACCACTATAAATCCATGAAAGAAAATCTAGTAACCAAACAAATTCAGTAGTAAATACAGTGAAAGCATACATGATTATGTATTATAAATGGATAAGTTCAGTTGAAAGAATTTACAAAATATTTCATTCCATAGGAATTTTTAAGTTTAAAAGTCTAATAAAACAAATTACCCAAAGGAAGTAAAGTCTCTTCTTTAAAACAGAAAGAACCCTTATAGGGTTTAGTAATTTGTTTGTACCAAATGAAAAACAGGTAAACACCAGAATTTCTTTGATTAGCCAATTACAATAAAATAGGTATCTAGGTTGCAAACCCTAGTTGTTTACACAATTTCCTGTAGATTCTGGATCTATGTAGGATCTATATGTAGGATCTATGTAGGATAACATAGGTAATACGAAACTGTCCAACACTCCCGGAGGGATTCTATAACGCCCTGGAGACCGGGTGCTCCGCACGACGATGGGCAGCCCGAACGACAGCGAACGAACTCTCACCCACCGGACCGTTCAACAACCCGACACGACAATACAACTCACCGGTGCGACGAGGTGGCACACGGGCAGCAGGGCAGACTATACGATGGGAGCCCGAATAAATACAAAGTTGGTCAATCGGGTGGTGAACGAAACGAGGGAGGTGGGCGACACAACAGTGCGCCCACCCGCCTGAACGACCAGCCAACAGACTATGTGGGCGACATGACTAAGATGTGACACATGTAACCAAGAATACATGGGCTTATGAAAATGATGAGAAGACATGTATAACGTATGAGGACCAAGCTTATATTATAAGAGGCCGAGTGCACACAATATATGTGTAAAAGGGGCAATATAATATAAGAAATAATGTAAAGCGGAAATATATTGAGCGCATATATTAATATATTAATATGTGTGGAAAGGTATTAATATGATGTAAGCGGGTATGGACATAGAGACATAGACCGAGTGCATATATTAATATATAAACAGAGAAATACGTGGAGCGTATGTACATGGGACACGTATGAGAGAGAATGAGTGGAGGTCCCGTAATATAACGCATAACCAACAGAATAGATGGATATGCAGGTGTATATGTGGGACACGTGGACTTCATGGGCGCATGGAGGTTTATTAAAATGCCCCGAATAGAATTATACGTGGACCTTATATGGATTTGAGAGTCGGCTTAATTAAAAGACGGTTCATCGAATTATGAAGAAGGCAGGTATAAATACAGGGGATCGAAGGCTCATAAGGATCATTCAGCTCACGGGAGTCTCTCACACCAAAAGCAAGGGATGCGAAGACAGGCGCAGTTCTGTGCGCTTGGGGTCTAAGGAATAGTCTTCGCACAGATGATTCGGGATCGTGGAACTCGGTAAAAAAGATGGAGAATTGTGTGGCGCGGGTAATGGGATTCGATAAGACACAGTAACTAATTCGTAAATAGAAAAGAGTGAAGTGTCAGACGGGTTCTGGACTCGGGTGCAAAGAAGGAAACTGCTGGCAGTCGGATCGGTTGTATGAAGTGCATAAACGCGCTGTGACATACACAGAATCAGTGAAACGAGCAGTTAAAGATATCAGTCCGAGCGCACAGTTGGTGGACGGACCGATTACTACACAGAGGTGCATAACCGGAGAGGCGATTGACAGACGGGATCGATCGGAGGTAAGTCGACAGGCAGAACCGAGGCTCGAATGCCCGGTCGTAAGACAGTCAACAAACAAGATCGAAGAACGTGGGCAGTCGGATTGCAAGCGGTGAGCAGGTGGCTCAATAGCTTTAGCTGAACAGGTGGCAACGCGTGATAAATGGGAAGTCAGGTTATTCAAACAGTCAGCAAACAATGAGCGTGTAACATACAGCTCGACAGTTGGTGGAACGGAATACCTGATAGTCGGACCAAGATCGCAGCGGCTACGTTGACACAGCAGGTTCGTCAAGGAAATGACACGTATGTCGATGGTATAGGGCAATGGAGACGGTGCATACTTACCAGAGAGAGAGAGACGCGTGGACAGTTAAACAAGATTGTCTGTCGGTCGGGGTATAGCGCCGACAGCACACAAAACTTACAGGTGGAACGACGTAGGACGTGGACCTGTGCAATTAACAATCGAACAATATTGGCCGTGGATGTTTGCTGGGCAAACGGATCAGACAAAGAGCGCTCACAGGGCGCCAGGTGTACTCGATCCAGTGGTCAGTTGGGCGGAGGTCTATTGTGTAATTGACAGCTGAGAATTAGTGAGGCCGCAGGCCTGTCAAAGTCGTGATGCCGTTAGTGCTCACGCAATTGTAAATTGAAGAGTTATTACAGCAATAAAAGAATAGTTGGAGCGCAACACGATCAGGGTTGGCTCCGTCATTATATATTCTTGTTATGTTAATGGGCTACTTCATTATGTTATGCTAAAAGAATTATAAGTAAATAACAGATTTATTATAATTGCTTTTTCGGTTATAAGTTGAAGCGTCAGTTATGAAGTTAACATAATTTGATAAGCAGAAATTAACGTTAGTAAAGTGGAAGGCGTAGTCCGTGTACGCCCGAACCCGGCATAAGGCGGTGCCGCACCTCCCGTCAACGAAAAAAAAAAGTTACGGGGGCGTGACAGATGGTATCAGAGCCAGTTCGGTACTGGCGTCGGAGCAAGGAAGACTCAAGCAAGGACCCTGAATGATTGACGGACAGTGATGGAGGGCTATCAAGGTCGTGGAATAATAAAAGTTCATGGCAGGAATGCTCGAGCATGGATAAAATCGACCGAACCATACAACAAAATGTCGGTGTGATTTGCGAACGAAACGGGGCTGATATCTACCATGGTAAAAGGAAGAGCAGTCTATTGGAAAATTGGAGTGGGAGAACTATTTGGGGTACGCACACGGATGAATGGACTCCAAGGACGAATGGACTTCGTGGTGACAGATATCGGGGACATTGATGTATTGGTTGGGCGAGAAGGACTTCTGGGATTTGGCTACGTAATAGATGAAGTAGCAGAACCAAAAGAAGAGGTTACCCTGACCGAAAATACGGGGAGTTTGGCGGTGATGGAAGTCAAACTTGGAGATGTTCGGGAGAAGCCCGAACCATGCAGCCCGAAAACAGGGGAAGGTTCTTGCACAAAAGAATCAGGTGTCGAGGAAGAAGCGACGGAGGTAAGAATTGAGGATAACCAAGCAGGACCAGAGTCGTGTGGCTTGTTGACACGGACGGAAGAGGTCACTCACGGAGAGGACACTCATGATTCGGTGGAATCGAAACTTGAAGGCACGCAAGTTGGACGAGAGTCAGACTGTTTGGCGACATGGATGGGTGATGAGGCCCACATAAAAGCACAAGACTTGACAGACTATGGAGAACTTGCAGCCGTAAGAAGAGAGGTCGAGGAACTTTTTCAGAGCAGTTGGACAAGAGAGCAAGAGACAGAGGCTAAAGGTACAACTGAAGAGGAGGAAGTTTTTGTGACTAAAGAGGTTATTGACGTGCCGATGGCCGAGGAGGAACTTGAGTTTGACCAAGTTGAAGAACCCTCGAGCAAGTGGTACTCGTACGTGGATGAAGGTTCTCCCGTAGAGAGACCTCACGACAGTGATACAAATGGTTCATATGAACCTTTGGCCGATAGACCGTGTGCGAAAAGAAGCAAGAGCAGCTTGCCGAGACGGTGGGGGATCGTGTCATGGGTGACTTCGATGGAGTATTCGGTGGGTGCAGAGGGTGGCAAAGACAGTTTGCCAAGGCCAGAAGACATCCTACCGTGGAGATGGAAGGGGGAACCTTGTATGAAGAAGCAGGGTTTGATGATGATCGCAGGACTTGGTGAGAGTACTTGTGACTTTACGATGAGGAGCACAAGGGCTCGAGACAAGGGTGGAACATAATGATCGTGTCGAACGATTGAGTCATGCTTTAGCCATATGGCTAAGTGCCCGGCGTGGCTCGTAGACAGTTGAAGAGGGCACGTGGTTGATGATAAGGTTGGTGACCAAGCTCACTAAACCGAAAATGGCAATCTGATGCAGCAACTTATTGTGGGTACACTTGTGGAGATGACTCTTACAGACATCCGATGAAGTGTAACCCGGCATGGATGTTGAGCAGATGGACATGCTTTGTGACATGGGGGTCCATACATGGTGACTTGGAGGTTTGACACGTTGAGGAACCTGGTCGATGTCTAAATTCCAACTTGATGTAGTATGGGATACATACTCCCGGGACATGCACAGGATCACAAAACGGGAGGGTAACTTGATGAGGAGAACCGAAGGGGGCACGATGGTATGGAAGTTGTCGGGACGACAACGGAATAAGGTGGGGGAGGATGTAACACCCTGGAGACCGGGCGCTCCACACAACGACGGGCGGCCCGAACGACAGCGAACGAACTCTCACCCACCGGACCGTTCAGCAACCCGACACGACAATACAACTCACCGGTGCGACGAGGTGGCACACGGGCAGCAGGGCAGACTATACGATGGGAGCCCGAACAAATACAAAGTTGGTCAATCAGGTGGTGAACGAAACGAGGGAGGTGGGCGACACGACAGTGCGCCCACCCGCCCGAACGACCAGCGAACAGACTATGTGGGCGACATGACTAAGATGAATCTTCCGCATCCAAATGGGCTCGCATGCTACCTGACTGGTAGCCATTTATTCAGCCTCTGCTGAGCTAAGTGCAACTGACCTCTATTTCCTGTTGTACCAGGAAATTGTAGCTGAACCAACGTTGAAGATTCCTCTAGAAGTGCTCTTCCAGTCTATTGGACTCCCTGCACAATTTGAATATATGAAGCCCTGAAGCTTCACTCCCTTTGTCCGTCTGTACCACAATCCATACTGAGATGTGCCTCTAAGGTATCTCAACACATGCTTCGCTGCCTTCCTAAACAACTTGGTAGGCTGAAACATAGCTTGACTCAGCTGGTTCACTACAAAGCACAAATCTGGTCGTGTGAGACCCCTATGCTCAAATTTGTTGTTTTAAACTGTAGAATGCATATTTGTGACATGTTTAACAAAATGTATGTCATGGCTAGTAGGGGTCTAGTCAAGTCCTTGTTCAATTATTTACATTTGTATGGTTTTTTTTATGTTACTTTCAATTTTTGAAAGTTTCATGGAGTTTTGGCTAGTGGCCCAAGTCCTGTACCTAAAAAAGTGGCAAAGAATCCAGAGTAGCTGGCACATAACTACTTGGAAAAAGTCCTGCGCATATACGGAAACTGGGCATATACGGAAGATGTGCGCATATACGGAAACTGGGCATATACGGAAGATGTGCCCATATACGGAAACTGGGCATATACGGAAGATGTGCGCATATACGGAAACTGGGCATATACGGAAGTTGTGCGCATATACGGAAACTGTGCATATACGGAAGATGTGCGCATATACGGAAACTAGGCATATACGGAAGATGTGCGCATATACGGAAACTGGGCATATACGGAAGCTGTGCGCATATACAGAAACTGGGAATATACGAAAGATGTGCGCATATACGGAAACTGGGAATATACGGAAGATGTGCGCATATACAGAAACTGGGCATATACGAAAGATGTGCGCATATACGGAAACTAGGCATATACGGAAGATCTGCGCATATACGGAAACTACGCATATACGGAAACTGGGCATATACGGAAGATGTGCGCATATACGGAAACTAGGCATATACAGAAGATGTGTGCATATAAGGAAACTAGGCATATACAGAAGATGGGCGCACATCTTCCGTATATGCCCAGTTTCTGTATATGCCCAGTTTCCGTATATGCGCACATCTTCCGTATATGCACAGTTTCTGTATATGCACAGCTTCCGTATATACCCAATCTTCCGTATATGCCCAGTTTCCGTATATGCGCACATCTTCCGTATATACGCACATCTTCCGTATATGTCCAGTTTTCGTATATGCGCACATCTTCCGTATATGCATAGTTTCCGTATATGCGCACATCTTCTGTATATGCCCAGTTTCCGTATATGCACACATCTTCCGTATATGCACAGTTTTCGTATATGCCCAGTTTCCGTATATGCGCACATCTTCCATATATTCACACATCTTCCGTATATGCGCACATCTTCCGTATATGCCCAGTTTCTGTATATGCGCACATCTTCCATATATGCGCACATCTTCCGTATAGGCCCAATTTCCGTATATGCGCACATCTTCCGTATATGCACATATACAGAAGCTAGGCATATACGGAAGATGTGCGCATATACGGAAACTGGGCATATACGGAACATGTGCGCATATACGGAAACTGGGCATATACGGAAGATGTGTGCACAGTTTCCGTATGTGCCCAGTTTCCGTATATGCGCACATCTTCCGTATGTGCACAGTTTTCGTATATGCCCAGTTTCCGTATATGCGGAAGATGTGCGTATATACGGAAACTGGGCATATACGGAAGATGTGCGCATATACGGAAACTGGGCATATACGGAAGATGTGCGCATATACAGAAACTAGGCATATACGGAAGATGTGCGCATATACGGAAACTGGGCATATACGGAACATGTGCGCATATACGGAAACTGGGCATATA